>PVKE010011077.1:0-41054 GCA_004027555.1 Craseonycteris thonglongyai
GTGGTGATGATGATGATGGTGATGATGGTGATGATGATGGTGATGACACAGGTGTGTTTGACATTGAGTACTCTCAGTGGATGCTGGCACAGACATTGTCTTAACCCTGAACTTTGTTATGGAGAGTGACCTTGGGCTGGCATTCGTGGTAGTGGCATCCGTCCCTTACTCAGCAGAGCATCCTGCCTGTTCCTCCCCCCCCCGCCTGCCCCCTCCATACCCCTTTTCTCCTTCGTTGCCGGGCAGCCCCGCTGTGTCAGAGGGCGCTGGATAGGGCAGTGCTGGAAAGCAGTGCTTTGGAGAGGCCTGTCTCTGGTCTGCAGGGGCGTGTGGAGGCTGAAGCCCCTGTTGGGTGAAGAGCACTTCGAGCCACTTCCTGTGGGTGCCTGTGGGCGGGTGGGGGGCAGGGATGAAGGAGATGCACGTCTTGGCTCACTGTGCCCCTCCTCCTCTCTTCTCTGGGTCACCCAGGCTCCCCCCGGTGTGGAGTGGCGGGCAGATTGCTGGGCCTGATGGAGGGAGGGGCTAGTTGGGGGGCCTCTCCATGGGGGCCCCCAAGGCTGGCTGTGTGGTGTGCCCCCATCTGACTCTACTTGAGGGCCCCAGCTGTTGTGGGAGGGCCTGATTCAGGCTGGGGTTTCTCCCGATCACCCATGGGGCCCAGCTAACCCATGTCCTCAGCAGGGGCTGAGATTTGGGGCTGGGGTCATTGGTTGGGCAAAGGGCGAGGTGACCCCAGAGGAGCTGAAATTTCAGCCAGAGCCACCTGAGTCGTAAACCGACACTTAGCCTGAGGCGTGGGTCGGTCATGCTCCTGGGGTTGGAGGTGAGAGGCCCAGGGAGTCCGCAGAGAGATTGGAAGCAGGCACACAGCGGGTGCTGGGAGCCCACCTTGAGGGGGCGTGTGGGGTCCGTTCTCAGGGTCCTGTCAGCAGCCTCTACGGCCGGGGGGCTGTGGGCCCTGTGGCGCCACAAGGGGGCTGGAGCCCATTCTCACCAGGGAGGGCACCTGGGTGAGGGCATGTCTGCCTGCCCTGCCCCGGTTCCTGAAGGCCCCGCAGGGCGGGGGCGGGGAGCTTCCTGCCCCCCTTCTGCTCCAACCACCCTCAGCTTCCCCCAAACCCCGACGCGCCGTGGTCCCACCGCAGTCCCCAGCGGGCTGCCACTTCTCCCTCCCCTGGGCTGCAGGGGAAGCAGCCCTTCCGGAAGGTGGGGGCTGGAGGTGGGCGTCCCGGGAAGCTCCCCAGTGCAGGTTTCGGTTCTGGGGAGGTCCCCGTGCAGGGCGGTCACTTGCACTCAGAACCTATTCTCACTGGGGACTGGCTCACTGCAGGGTCTCTCTTACCCCTTCGCGCCCCTCCCCTTCCTGGGCACCCCCTTTCTTACCTCCCTGCTATCCTTCATGGCCCTCCTTGAAGCCTCCGGCCCACCCCTCCCCTGCGCTGGGCTCCCTGCTCAGATGGGGCTCCCTGTCCCCCGCCTGTGGTCTGCTCAGACCCTGCCCTGATTAATCCTGAAAATTCATGAGGTGCCCAGGGAGACCTGAGATCCCTTTTCCAAGAAGTGCGGGTCCCCTGCCTGCCTGGGAGGGGCAGCCACATGGGCTGGCATTTCCTGCCGCCTCCAGCCTGCCAGGCAGAGGCCGGAAAGGAGTTGGTGGGGGCTCCCCAGCTTCTTGCTGTGGGGTCCAGGAGGGTCCTCGTGGGCATTCTGGAGCGAGCCCACACAGCTCAGGAATTAAGGCTGGTGAGGAGCCCCTTCCTTCTCACAGGGGCCACCCGAGCCGCCATCCCTGAGTGATGGTTGTCGTTTTGCTTGCATACCACTGCTACGGGGAACTCACCCCCAGAAGCCGCCGTGCCACCCCGTAGAACTGTGTTTTAACTTTACTACAGGGAACTTTCACCCTCGCACTTGGGGGTCCAGGGGGCCACTCTGCACCTGCCCAGAGTGCTGATCCTTCCAGGCCCTTCCATCTCTGCCCCGCAGCCTCCGTTTCTGGCCTCTGGGTACCGTACACTCTTCATTAACCAGAACGCAAGCAGCCGGCATGGGTGGCAGCTAACCGAGTGTGTACTGTATTTGCATTTAGTCAGCTTTGTGGCCCAAGAGGAGAGAGAGCTGCCCACCACCTCGTCTATGCAGCCTTCCTGGGCTGAATCCGGCAGCCCTGTGAGGTCCCTTCACCCGTGCAGGGCTGCCAAGGGCATGCCCTCTGCCTGGACTGGGCCTGGGTCTTTCTGAAGTCCCCGTGAGTCCCCGGCTGTGGCCTCGCTCAGAGCCCCACTGGTGCTGTCGTTTCCTAAGGGGTGTGAGTGAGGTGCTGGGGTTCGAGCCCAGTGAGGCCCAGGTTCTGAGGGTCCCAGATGTGGCGGTGTGTTTTGCCCTCCCTCACAGCCCCTCTGCACGCCCTGGGGGGAAGAAGGGGGGTGTCAGCTGCTCCCCACCTCCCGGGCAGGGTCTGGGGCTTTGAGCCTGGCATCCTGCAACCCGGGCCAGGCGCTGAGCTGAGGATCAGATAAGTGTGTGGTGACAAGGCCCCTGCAAGTCCAAAGTGTGACTTTTCGAGAAATAGGGCCTTATCGCAGCCCCTGCTTATCAGTGGGTGGGGACAGATACGGAGCCAAGAAGGGGCGGGGCCTGCGGAGGCGCTGGAGGGGGGTGGGGCCTCTCTCTGCAGGGAGGATGTTTAGGCATTTTTTGCCTTTTCCCTTCCTGACCAGCGTGTCTCTCTCCAGAAGGCTCCAGAAAACACTGCAGCCCATTGTCACCCGGTCGGGAAAGTGTCTGCCGGGGGCGGTCTGTGTAAACAGGAAATGCCTGGGTGGGGGCCCAGGGGCCGTGGGGGTCACGCAAGTCAGGTGTTAGCAGGGTGCGTGCAGGACTGGGCCGGGCTGGGGCCAGGGGCCGTGGGGGTCACGCAAGTCAGGTGTTAGCAGGGTGCGTGCAGGACTGGGCCTGGCGGGGGCCAGGGGCTCACAGCCCGCGCTTTGGGGTCCTCCTTGCACACTTGACCCGGGGGGTGCAGAGGGTGGGGGCGTGCCTGAGGAACCAGGCGCCCCCTTGGGCTTTGGGGGATGGGCTGTACCCCGAGGCTGGAGGCCCCTTCCCCGTTGCCCCCCCCAGCCTGGAGCCCCTCATCTCACCCCCATCTTTGCTGTCCTGCCCGCCCAGTCTCCCCTTCGTCTCCTTGGCTCCACGTCCTCATGGTTCTCAGATTTGGGCCCCGGGGAAGCCAGGGCGCTTTGAGGTGCAGCCTGGCAGCTGACAGTCAAATAGGCCGCCTCCCCGCGCTCTGCCCCTCTTTTCTTCCGGCCAAGCTTTCTCCTGCCTCTCCCTCCCCTTCCTGCCCAAAGCAGCAAACAAACAAACAAGGGGCAGCTGAGGCCCAGCCCCTGCATCTGTGTGACCTGCAAGTCCCGCTTCCCCAGGCGGGGACAGTCCCTGTCAGGTGCTGCCAGCCAGCAGCAGAGGGCCCTCAGAGAGGCGCTGGGCCCTCCCCGGCAGGATGGCAGCCCCCAGGGAACCCCTGTAGCCCCAGGATTCCCCGGGCGCAGAGTGTGCAGGAGGGGGCCGTGGGAGTCTGGAGTGACTTCTCTCCCGGCCCACCATCTCTGCCCCGGGGGTTGGGAGGCAAGGTGGGCGGCTCCCCTGGGGTCTGGCCTCACTGCTGGGGTTGGGACCCACACCCCCAGGTCCAGCCTCTTCCCAGCGGCTGCCACTTCCCCCACCGTTTGGGCTTTGGCGGAGGTGCCTGCACACCCATGTTGCAACGTGCACTGTGCTTTTCTTTCTCGGGCACCTTGTCAGCAGGTGCTTCTGTACCGTGCAAAAGGGGTTATCGCTGGTCCCCGGGCTGAGTCCTGCAGGGGTCCTGAATCATTAGTGGGGGGCTGAGTCCTGCAGGGGTCCTGAATCATTGGGGGGGGGCTGAATCCTGCAGGGGGTCCTGAATCATTGGAGGGAGGGGCCTGAATCCTGCAGGGTGGGGAATCGTGCAAGAGGGTCCTGAATTGTTCAGGGGGTCCTGAATCCTGCCTGCCTGCGTAGAAGGGAAAGTGAGGCATGGATGGGGATGGGGCTGGCTCAGGGCTCCTGCTCTGGGGCCGGTTGGCAGCTGGGTAGGTGGGCACTGCAGGCATCCCATCCCGGCAGCGGCCTGGTGGTGGGAATACCAGCGGTTGCCTGGCCTGGGGGCAGCTGTAGGTTGCTGGGAGTGTGCCTTCCCTGTGCCTCAGTTTCCTCGTCTGTCACAGGAATCCCATGAGACCAGGTGCTTCACAGATGCCTGTGGGCAGCCGTCTTGGGCACGTTTCCTGCTGGGCGTCTCCCGCCAGCCCCAGTAGAGACCTCTCGGCATGCCCTGTCCCCCAGCCGTGCAGGGATTGAGTGAGGGCAGGACCGCCCTCTGCCCACGCGGGCCCTGCCCCCCTGTGTGGAATTCCTGAATCTCTGTTCAGGTTCACTGAGGTGGGCTCTTCCCGGTTTCATGAATGGCGAGGGTTTCCAATGGACCCGATGGGGTTGGTTTGTAGGAGGTGTCTGTCCAGGGGCGCAGGCCCCCACTCTCTGGGGTGAAAGTGGAATTCCAGAGGGGAAGAGAGGAAGCGCCCCTAGCCTGGGGCTGTGCGATGGAACAGCTAATTGCCCCCCGAGGCAGGAGCCCAGCAGGGGCCTGGCTCTCAGGAGCTCAGAACACAGCTGCCCTGAGGTTTAGGAGGCGAGGTCGTCCTGGGGCCACTGAGTGGCTGTGTGGCCGTTGAGGGGTGCAGCCGGGTGTGTGCCCCGACCTGGGGTGTGTGTGGACGGAGGCCCCTCCTCAGCGCCCATGGCCCCGCTGGACTTGTGAGAAGCCGGTGTGACCACTGCGGCCCGGGTGGCCGGGGCCCAGAGACGCTTTGCAGATGGCAGCCCAGAGAGGGGTGTGGCCTGGCCCAGGGCGTCCTGCTTGGCTCCCCACAGGTTCTGGTTTCAGCCTGATCAGGCCCATGGGCAGTGGATTCCCCACCCGGGAACCTCCCTGCTGGGGGTGCTCCTGCTTGCTGAGCCCTTGGGGTGGGGAGGGGAGGCCTCGTGGAGCCTGCTGGGGCTTTGAAATCCCTGACATGAAAGGCTGGTGTGTGGGAGGTCCCAGCCTCTCCCCACAGCCTCTGTGGGCTGCCCGGCCCCACGCCTGGCACACAGCTGGGCCCCTGTGCGAGGCCCACCGGAAGCCGCCGCCCCCGGCCACAGGCCTGGGCACGCAGGAAGTGCGCGCCTCTCGGGGGGCCCCACGAGTCGGAGGGGCCTGGGGCACAGCTGGGGTGGGTACCTGAGCAGGCCCGGCAGTGTGGCCTGGAGGTTAAGGCCACAGACTTGGGAGCGGGCCGTCCTCCGGGTGCCGGTTGCAGCCTGGGAGGGCAGCCGGGAGGGCAGGGGGCCTCGGTTCTCCCGCTGCGGAGTGGGGCGGTGCCCGTACCCCCTGCCTGCCCCCTCACTGCACGCATTAGCTTACACCGGGGGCACGCACCGGGTTCTGCCACAGGGGTGCTCTGAAAGCGTCAGCCTTCGCTTTTATTTCGTGGTTTCTCCCAGGCTGGCCGCTCCCGGCTACCGGGCATTCTGGGTGGACAGACCGGGGGTGTTGAGGGTTCGAGCAGCTGCCGTCCGGCCTCCTTGCCCAGATAGGCGTCTTAGCACCCCCCAGTGGCAGCTGTCAGCTTGCATTTCCTGCATCTGCCTGGGGGGCCAGCTTGAGCCCTGGGGGGGGGGCTTGGAGGGGCTCAGTGGACACCCTGGCGTGGCCTGTGTGGTCATGTCTTCCGTGAGCCGCTAGGATGGGGGCGCCGGGGGCCTCCCCCGGGGCCGGCAGTCTGGCCTGCGGGGCCGCGGGTCAGTCCCTGTGGATTGCTGACCGCCCTCCTGTGGGTTCTTGTCTTGCAGACTTCTCCACCCAGGTGACCCCCTCGCCGCTCAACTCCCCAACGGGGCGCGGCTCCATGGCCGCCCCCTCGCTGCACCCCGCCCTGGGGCCCGGCATCGGCTCCTCGCTCGGCTCCCCGGGACAGCTGCACTCGCCCATCAGCACGCTCAGCTCGCCCATCAACGGCATGGGCCCACCCTTCTCTGTCATCAGCTCCCCCATGGGCACCCACTCCATGTCCATGCCCACCACGCCCACCCTGGGCTTCAGCACCAGCAGCCCCCAGGTAGGTTCGGGGGCGGGCAGGGGCGGAGGTGGGGCTGCAGGACGTCTGTGTGGCCACGGGGACCCTGGGAGGCAGGTGCGGGCGTGTCCCCCCTTCCTCTCTGGGGAGCAGCCTCCGGGAGCTGGTCTGGGCTGGGAGCTCCCGAGCCCGTGGCATGAGATGGGGGCTCTGCGGACCTCAGGCTTAGACCCCGTAGAACCTTCCTGAGGCCCCCCGGGTGGCCTCACTGTCCCCTGCCCAGGCCCCTAGGGGAGATGTATGCGGGCTTGGTGCAGACCCCCCACCCCTGGGCTTCGGGGCCCACGGTGGCCTCTGCTCTCCCGCAGACTTGGTGGCCTCTGAGCTGTCACATGCTCACTCCTGTGGCCCAGCCTGGCTCTGGGGTTGTTGCTGGATGAGGAGTTGCTGGCGTGTGGAAGGGCCTGGCCCGGTGCAGCCTCACTCAGGAGACCCAGTGGGCCTGGCCCGCCCTCCCTGGGCACCTCTTGTCCAACCCCCTGCAGAGCTGTCCTGGGGTTCCTGGGCTGGGATGGGCCCCAGGGCCCAGCTGGGCACCCCGCTCCCGGCTCCCTGTGGGTCCTGGCGTGTTTCTCGCCCGATGGCCGGGAGACCTGCCCGAAGTCGTCCTTCCTGCGATAGGCCGGCTCCCTTCCTATGCTTGTGCCCAAGTCCAGGGTCCGCTGTGGGCACCGCTAGGTGGGGGTCCCGGGTGGAGAGTTTCAGTGTCCCATCTCCTGGGGCCTCGGGACTCCCAAGTGTGGCTGCCCTGCCAGCAGGTACACAGCTGGTCACGTCCGCCGTGTGGCCTGTGGCTGCCCCAGCCGCCTGCTGCCCGTGCAGACACGGCACTTCCTGGCCCAGGAGGACTGGGCGCCGTTGGGGTGGGGCCTGTGCAGCGTGGGCCGTGGTGGAGGATCTGGGTGACCGTGCCGGCCTCTCGCCACCTGGGAGATAGATGCAGAATGCTAGGGCCCCCTGAACCCCGCTCCCGTCCCCTGGCCTTCCAGAAGCAGGCAGGAGGCCCGAGGTGTTGGCACCAGGGAGCCTCAGCCGCCTTCCTGGGCCCGGCTGTGTTATTTTTGGCGTAGCCGCCCCACCCCCATTCCTGCCGGCGGGGTGACGTGGGCAGCGTAAGGGCAGAGGAAGCTGGGAACCTGGACAGAGGTGGGCACCTGCTGGCTCTCTGATCCCCACGAGGCTCCTGGCCGTCGCCCCGGATACCCTGAGGGCCGCATGGCGGGGGCTGGGCGTGAGAGTCAGCAGTGGGGCTGTATGGGGGCTGGGCCCACAGGGGGTGGTAGGGGTGTCCCCCAGACATCAGGGTTGGGGTGCAGGGAGCGGGGGTCCTGCTGTCTGTTGTTCTGTGCATGCAGCCATGTTCCCAGCATGCGGCAGGTGCTTATTGGATCCAAGTTCTGGGGAGCAAGGGGCCCCAGGTCCCTTTGGGTCGATGAGGGGATGGGAGGCAGGAGTTGGGCCTGGGAGGCGGGGTGGGGGGCTCCGCTGTGCTTCTGGTCAGCTGTCCGTCTGTAGGTGGTTGGGTGGCACTCGGTTTGGCCTCTGGCCTGGTCTTCCAACTCCACCCCCCCCCCCCCGCCCCCCATAGCTCCTTCCCTGGGAGCTGAGTTCAGCATTTGGGCTTCCTCACTTTGTCTTGGAAGCCTGGGGTTCCCCATATTCATGGGAGTGAGGGTGGAGTTCAAGGGGGGCGTGCCCCCCACCCTTGCTCCAAAACCACAGCTGTGAAGTTTCAGGGGCCAGAACCAGAGTCCCCCCCGCCCCTCCCCGACTCCTGCTGGTGCCGGAGCGTCTGGCGCCCTGCTGAGTCCACAGCCCTGGGGGGCCATGCACGCCCCAAGCCCACCCCCCTCGACCCCTTCCTGCAGGGCAATAGATGCATGGGGTGCCCGGCTGCCCCATGTCTCTCCCTGGTCTGGGGGCTCCGCCCACACAGGGCCCAGGGCGGGTTCCTGCCTGGTCTCAGAGCTTGCCCGCTGCGCCTGGCATGGGTGGCCACCTTGGTGTCCAGGCCTCTTCAGCCCAGTGCAGCCTCCCTGTGGCAGGCCCTGCTGGGGTGGTTGTCCCCGCTGGCTTGTGCCCTGGGCACTGTGGCTGTGAGGCCGCCCCTGTGAGACCGGGCGTCCCCTGGCACGAGGCTGAGTGCCCTGAGCGGGGTTTGCCCTCCTCTCCAGCTTGTTGGGCAGATGTTGGCTGGTGGGATCCAGGGCCTTCTCCTGGTGCACGACCGGCTTGCAGTCGCCCCCCCCAGTTCTGACTCAGGCCAGGGGCTCCCCCGTGTGGGCGGGGTGGGGCTGCCGTGGGCTCGGAAGGGAGGGCATGGTGGGTGTGGAGGGGGCTGCAGAGACAGGCAGGCCACCCGGGTGAGGCGATGGTGAGGCCAGCGGTTCTCTTAGTGAGTCCCACGGGCTCCAGCGGGAACTGAGATACACGCTGAGGCCGTGAAAGGGGAAATGGGCCGGGGTCCCCACCCTGGCCGTGCAAGGGGCGGTGCCCTGGGTCTCCTAGGAGACGGTGGAGTGCAGAAGGGCGGCATCCCCGTCAGTGAGGGGCTGCGGAGGGCGGTGTGCGTGGCCAAGCCAGGCCCCAGGGGCTGCTTGTGCCCACATGGCTCTGGCTCGTTGTGCCCTCGGGCGCCCAGGAGGGCAGGGCTGTGCAGCCCGCTGCCTGGGAGCCAGTGTGGCTGTGACAGCCCTGTCCCTTGCGCCTGCTGGGACCCTGGACAGCCTCCCTCGATGCCGAGGCCCTGCCTCAGTTCCAGGGCAGGCCCAGCCCCAAGGGCTTGCACGTGGGGCGCTGGGAGCCGGGCAGGCGGCCCCCTCCCACCCGGCAGGGCTTGGGCAGCCGCAGAAAGAGGAAGTCAGTGCTCCCGTCCCTGTCCGCGGGGTGGCCAGGCGGACCCAGCCTCCCGGATCGTGGCCGGGCTCCTGTCGCAGGGGCGGCCTCCTCTCTCGGGTCCCCTGTGGCTCCCTGCAGCTGGCCGTGGGGACCTGCCCGCGGCCCCTGCTGCCGTCCCCTCACCTGCAGCTGCACCAGTTCCCTGCCCTTCTCTGAAGGGTCCTCTGGTGTCCCCAGCTCCATGTGTGGGGGCGGGACCCTCTCTGTGGGGGGTGCACGCTCCCACCATCCAGGCCCGGCGCTCTGCGTGGGGTGTCAGCTCCGTCCCCCCTCAGACCAGGCACCCCTCGTGTCCCCCACTCTAAGCACGGGGACCTCAGCCCAGGTGCTGCGATCACTTCCCCGAAGTGACGGTGAATGGAGCAGGCTGAGCCCAGGGTTGCGGCTCGGCTGCCGCCTCCCCTCTGCCAGCGGCTTGAAGAGCCAGGAGGGTGGGATGGGGACGAGGTCAGGGCTGGTCCGTCTGCTGGGGCCTCAGTTTCCCCCTCTGCAGCCTGCAGTGCTCACCACCTGCTGACCAAGAGGTCTGAGTTCACACCCCTGCTGGGCTGGCCCCCGACGTCCTGACCTCCGCCCCTGCACCTGGGAGGTGGGGGGCACGCTCCCCAGAGGGCAGGGCTGTCCAGGCGGGGAGAGGTGCCCTCAGTGCACACTGTGCGCTTTCTCTTAGTCAGCCCCTTAGCTCCCGCCCTCTCGTCTGGGAGCCGCTCCCACCACCTGCAGACAGCGTGTGGGGGGCGACTCGATTACAGGGCAGCAGGAACCAGCCCCCTGGCCTCCCCGCTGCCCACCTGAGTCCCCGAGGGGTGGATCGGCCCACCTGGGCCTCGGAAGGGCCTGGAGCAGCCAGGGGTGGGCCTGGGAGGCCGGCTGGGTGGTTTCTGCTGGGTGTCCTTTGCCATCTTTCCTGTCCCGTGGGGATGGGGGATGGGAATTGGGGGGCCATGGGGAAGGAAGGGGGTGAGGTTCCTGTGTGCGGGTGGGGCCTGGGGCTACCAGCGGGTAGCGCCGCTCCCTGGGGACAGCTGCACAACCCAATTTCCGCCGTGATTAGGGTTTGCAGAAGTGGGGGTGCTGGGGGCTGCCCGTGGGGTTCCTGGGGAGACAGGCTGGCTTGCTGGATGCAGCGGGAAGCACCTCTGGGCTCTGGGCGCTGACGGGAGAGCTGGGGTGGACACAGTGGAACCGAAACTGCTGTGTCATTGCAGCTGCGGCAGCTGTTGCCGGGGTGACCGGTGAGTTTCCCACGCTTCCTCCCATGCGGCGGCGGCTGCCATGGGCCTGGAGGAAGGCTGTGTGGCGAGGGAATTGTGTCCCTGCCAGGGGACCCCGAGGGGCGTGTCCATCCCCCTCTCCTTGGGTCACGTGATCAGAGACCCCGCCCTGTCCCCAGGCCCGGGCAGTGTGGCCTCTGGGCTGGACCCCAGCTCTCCTCCTCCTCCCTGTGACCAGGCCTCAGTGTTCATCTGTGGGTTGGGGGTCCCCAAAGTGCCTGTCTCCCTGGGAGGGTCGTGGGGCCCACGTGGAACTGTGACGGACCTCCTGGTCATGAGCGGCAGCTCTCACTTAGGTGTGAGCATGGGCTTTGTGGGTCCTCCTGAGCCCTGGGGTTCGCCGTGGGAGGGTAGAGCCCCCAGGGCAGGGTGTCCACCCGCCTAGCTGAGCCTGCGGGGGCCAGGTGTCCAGCCCACGCTCCGCAGGGCTCCTCCCTGCCCCCCCAGCTGTGGGGCCCTGGGTGGGCAGGGCCCCTGTGTGAGCCTCCGTTGCCCTCTCTGTGAAGTGGGGGGCGGGGGGCGGCCGCTCCTTCCTTGCTGCAGGGCTGTTGGGGGGACAGCCGTTCATTACCAGGCTGAACCCAGCGTCTCTCCTCAGCTCAGCTCGCCCATGAATCCTGTCAGCAGCAGCGAGGACATCAAGCCCCCACTGGGCATCAACGGTGTCCTCAAAGTCCCGGCCCACCCCTCAGGGAACATGGGGTCCTTCACCAAGCACATCTGTGCCATCTGCGGGGACCGCTCCTCAGGTGAGCCGCGCGGTGCCGGGAGGCGGGGGCCCGGCCAGGTCCGTGTGGGGTGCCCGGAGCCCCCAGGGCCCTTCCAGGACTTCTCACGTCGGGGAGACAGGAGGTGGAGGACACCGCTGTGGGCGGGGCTCTTGCAGAGGTGGCGGCTGTGGGTGGTGCTGGCAGAGGGGTGGCACGGGCTGTACCTCTCTGTGGGCAGCGGCCCCTCGCTCAGCCTCTGCACCCCGGCAGCCGTCCCCTTCTGGGGCCGCCGGCTCAGACGCGGGGCGGGCCGGTGGAGCCGGGTGGGGAGGGTGCAGGGCACGGCTCAGGGCCCCCCCGCTCGCCCGCAGGCAAGCACTACGGTGTGTACAGCTGCGAGGGCTGCAAGGGCTTCTTCAAGCGGACGGTGCGCAAGGACCTGACGTACACCTGCCGGGACAACAAGGACTGTCTGATCGACAAGCGCCAGCGGAACCGCTGCCAGTACTGCCGCTACCAGAAGTGCCTGGCCATGGGCATGAAGCGGGAAGGTAGGCTGCCGCGGGCAGGTGTGCGGGGCCTCCTCGGTGCCCTGGCCCCAGCACGGGGGCCGCCCTGCTCTGGGAAGCTTGGCAGCATTCCAGCGGCGGCCGGCTCTTGCATACCTCTGGTGGCGGCAGCTCGCTCCCTCCCGAGGCCACCGCTGCTGTCTGGGGGCCGAGCGTCCCTGTGGGTGGTGACCTCACTCACCAGATCTTCACGGAGCGCCTGCTGTGGGCCAGGCTGTGGACTCAGCAGCGACAGCCTTGCTCAGACCCTCACTGAGGTCGTGGTGTGCTGTGCCCAGCGCGGGGCTGCAGGAGGCAGGTGTAGGCGGAGCACTGGGAGGGCTGGAAGCTGCAGATGGGGCCTGATGACCCGAGGCTGTTGTAGTGGGAGCCCGGACAGCAGTGCACCCGAGTCCTGGGCCATGTGGAGGAGTCCCTGTGGGCACAGCGCTGACGCGGGTGGGGTGGGCACAGCGCTGACTGTGCCGCCTGTAGACCTGGCGGGGTAAGTGGCAGAAGCCAGGACCCGGGAGCACTGGGACTCGAGCCATTTTCCTGACAACACAACAGGGGCAGTGGGGTCAGGTGGCTTGCAGGGCCACTCACTCCCCTGAAGTCACTGAAGTTGTCCAGTTGTAAAGCCAGGCCCGGGTCTGAGTCTTCGGTGTGGCCCCCTCCCAGCTCTGTGCCATCCGTGGCCTGTTTCCCCGCCTGAGGGTTTGGTGATGCCTGGTCTCTAGGGGATCTCTCTAGAGGTCCGCATGCGCACCTGCTGGGGTGGGCCCCGTGGGATCGGGGGTGCTGTCTGGGGTCAGGCTGCTCCTGAGCCCACAGGTGGCTGGTGTGTGTCCACTTTTCTCCCCTGACTCCTGACACAGTCCCCAGCTGGTGTCCTCTTGTGGTGGCTGCAGTTTTCATCCCATTTCACTGCTTTGTTTTGGGTTTTTTTGCACCTCTTAAGCCCTAGTTGTTTGTGTTCAGAAACCGAAACCTCTGCTGGGCCGTGCGGATCCTGCAGGATTTCCTCCCTGAGGCTGCAGGGGCGCGTGGAGCCCGGGATGCGGCGGGGAGTGGCGGGGAGGGCTTGCAGCAGCCTGGTCTCCTGCAGCCGGCTCCACTTCTGGTGAGGGGCAGCGGGTCCGTGGACCCCCATGTCACCTCATGGGCTCCCGTGCCGAGCCGGGGGTGCTGGCCTGAGCTGTGTGGAGCGCCTGCCCTTCAGGCCTCCCTGCTTGGGGTGCAGGTTTCATGGAGTGCTGGGCCCGCCCTTCCTGGTGCAGGTTGTCCAAGTTCACATGCAGGACCGCAGCCTCAGCCCCAGGCTCTTCCAGGCCAGTGAGAGGGCAGGAAGCCCGTGCCGGGCCCCGGTTCCCCCCGGTTCTCCCGGGCACCTGTGTAGTCAGGGAGGACTTCCCAGAGGTGGTGAGTGCAGTGTTGTTTCTGAAGGAAGGAAAACTCGGGCCGGGGGACCGCGTGTGTTAGGCAGTGGGTCGGCGTGGAGCCTGGTCTGAGGGCTGGCAGAAGGGTGGGGACCCTGGCGTGCGGCTCAGGGCTCCCCCGGGGTGGGGGGCACTGTAGTGTGAGTTTGGGGTAGCGCCTGAGATTGCTGACTTGCTGAGTTCACTGCTCCTGCCGGGCACCACGCCGGGCGCTGGGCACACAGCAGTGAGCTGTGGGCATCTATCCGTTGTAAGTGACCGTCACGTAACCAGGCAGGCTCCCAGGTAGGGTCAGTGCTGACTTAGGGGACGTGCTGGGCACTGTGGGAGCCCCGAGGAGGCTCCTGCCCCGGCGTTGGGCATCTGGCAGGGTGTGGGCGGGCAGGCGGTGGCCAGGCGGATGCTGGGAGAATGGGAGGGTGTCCGGCAGAGGGGACAGTGTGTGCAGAGGCCAGAGGGCCCTGGTATGTGGCATGCTGCAGGGAATGGGTGACCCTCCACAGGTCCCTGGGACTGTCGCGTCAACACTGACCCCATCCTAAAGCCCCCCTTGGGCCTGTCCACCTGTGAGCTGCGTGTCATGAGATGACAGCTTCCTGTCCCCTCAGGGCCTCAGGAGGGTGGACACGGCCTCGTCTCATTCCCGTGGAGCTTGAGTCAGGGCTGTGGAGACGTGGAGGCCCCGGTGATGGAATCTTGTCACCTGTGGCTATGAGGGGCCCCTGCTGTGTGCAGGCTACATGCTGCCTTGCCCACAGGGCTGTGAGGTGGTCCCTGCACCTCGTAGGTAGAGAGATGGGGTACACTGAGGTGCGCACTGGGGGGTACAAGGCCAGCACACGGTGGGGCTGCCGCCCGCTTGCCTCCGCCCTCAGGTCGGGTGGAAGAATCTGGTGCTTCAGGCACATCTGGAGGTAGCGAGGGCCCTGAGACCGCACTCCAGGCCAGGGGTGAATGCCTGACCCGCCAGGACCCCCGCCCCTGGGTTTCCCCCCTGCCCTGGGATTTGTGACGTGACTGTGCAGGAAGCTCCCTTGTGCCCCAAACACAGTGACGTGTCGCTGGTCCTCACAGGCCGGGGCAGGTGGATCTGCCGTCCTCGGCCTCAGGCGGAGGGTCAGCATGGCAGCCCAGAGCTCCTGGGTCCAGGAGCAGCTAGGACGCGAGCTGTGGGCCCCCGGGGCCAGGTCTGGGCGGCAGCCATGTGGACCGGCCTTGGTGCCGCCTGACCCCTGGCGAGGCGATGACCGCACCCCCGTTCCAGGTGAGGAAACTGAGGCCCGCACTCAGGCAGCCTTGCCCAGCGCAGTGGTGGGAGGGGCAGCTCCCGGCTGGCCGACCACAGGGAGGGGGAGCCCAGGAGGCTTTGGCTCGGGGCTGCCTGCCGGGACCCCACCTCCTGGGCTCCCGCCGATGCCGCAGGCTGATTGGGCAACGGCGGGGCCTGCGCACACAAGCAGCCACCAGGGACTCGTTCCGCAGCATTCCCGCGGGAGGCGGTGGGGGTGGGCAGGTGGGAAATGCCACTCAGGCCGGCTCTCCGCCAGGCTGAGCCCAGGCCTGCCCGCGGGAGCGCATGCGGCCACAGAGACGCCTCTGATCCGGTGGGGGAGGCCGGCCCTGGGCTTGGGGGTCTCCGGTCTGATGGGGAGACCTGGCCCCCACTTCGGGTGACACTGGCTCAGGCTGGAGGGGGCCCCCCTGCGGCCGCTGCCTCCCTGCTTCCTGCTCCAGGAAGGCCTCTCCCCGCCGCCTTCCTGCCTGCTCTGCTTCCTGCTCCCCATCTCCTGATCTGCAGGACTGGGGTGCGGAAATGGCAGGGCCTGGCGTGTGGTGTGTGTGCGTGTGCGTGCATGTGTGTGTGTGCATGTGCACTGCGCGTGCTAGCATGTGCGTACACGTGCATGTGTGTGCGTGCGCACGTGTGCGTGTGTGCACAGGCACGTGGGGCCCCACTCATTCCTTCTGCGGAGAAGAAGCCCCGGCTGGGTTCAGGGGCCACTCTGTCCCCATTGGGCAAGTGGCTTTGCCTCTCTGGGCCTCAGGGTGCCCGCCCCGTGCCCGGCTGGCGGTGGGGCTGCAGATCGGGGGCACGGCCTCTGCGTGTGGGGTGTGTGGCATGGGCTCATCCCCCTTGTCCTGGGTCGTATTCCTTAAGGGAAGGTGGGGAGTGCCGTGTGATCTCTGTCAGGTCGCCCCCTCTGGGGGTCTCAGCCATTAAAAGAGCTGGTTGGGATGGAGGCTGCTGGTGAAACTCAGTCCTGCCTGCCCCTGGGGACCACCTAAGGGACAGAGGAAGGTCCCAGCCACTGGTAGTGCCCACAGCAGGTGAGCAGCAGGGCCAGGGCTGGGTGCCCCGTCCTGCCTCCCAGCTTCCTGCAGGGCCTGGGGGTGACAGTGGGGTCCCTGGCAGGCCGGCGCATCCCACTCTTGACGAAGGGCCGCTCCTTCTCTCGTCTGCGGGTCTCCTGATGTTGGGGACCCTGGTTGTGTTGGGGGTCTTGCCGGGGATCCCCAGCCTCCTCTGCTCTGCGCACTCCGGGCCAGAGGGTCACGAGGCTCTGTCTTCCCAGACGCCTGCTGCCCGAGGCTTCCCGGCGCCAGCGGAGCGTAAGGCAAACATGACTTCATCGCGAAGGTGATGGAGCTGGCAGAACATAAATCCCGCTCTCTCCTGCCCCCCCACCCCCGCCGTCTATAAATAAAACCATAATATTTATAACGACGCCGCGCGGAGCTGCCCGGCTCTTCGGGGCTTCAAAGTGCTTCACAAAGCCTTCGCTAATTAATCTCGGCTGCCCCCCAGCAGGCAGGTGTGAGAAACCCCTCCTGCCCGCGCTCCGGGCGCGGCCCCCACGCCCGGGGCCACCCTCCTGGCTCTCAGCTCCCGGCGCCCTGAGGCTGCCAGTGGAGGGAGGAGATCCTGCAACCCGGCCACACACTGGGGGGCAAAGCCGTGAGCGCCCGCGGGCACTTCCTGAGGGGCCCAGCCTTGGGGCCACGCTCACTCTCATTCTAGGGCCCAGAGAGGCTGGGCACTGGCTGGGGGCCCACACAGCTGTGGGAGGCACAGCGGGGTCTGGGGACCTGAGGTCTTCTGGCTCAGAACCTGCTGCCGGAAGCCGTCTTGTGAACTCAGCCATGTTCCCCTCAGCTGTCTGGGCCTCACTTTCCCCACCTGGTAACCTGAGGTGGTTGAGCTAAACCCCGTGCCTCAGCAGTGTCCTGGCTCTGGGGGTTTAGGGTTCTGCCCAGGAGACAGACCCTGGGGACCTGCTCCCGGGGTCTCTGGGTTCTGGGTCCCTGTCACCTCAGGTATGAGCCCAGTCAGCCTGTGTAGCTGCCTCCTGTGGGGCCGGCACTGCTGGCCTGTGACCCTGACCACTGTGACAGGGAGGGTGACCCAGCACGCGCCCTGTGGAGGGGTCGGGAGGCCTGGCTGGGGGTGGGGTGGGAATGGAGCCGGCCGGCCGCCACGGCCCTGTGGGCATCATGCCATCTGCCCGCCAGCCCATCTGCCCACCCACCTCCACCTGCCGTCAGATTTTCCAGAAGAGCCAGACTTGCAGAATCGTGGCCGTTGGGCCTCCCGCCTGGCCCAGCCGGTGAGGCCGGGTTGCTGTCCTTGAGTGGGACGTCCCTCGCTCGGGTCAGCCCTCAGGGTCTTAGAGAACGCAGCCCCGGGCATGCAGGCGGCTCTAAGTAGCCACGTGTCCACACAAGGAGGGTACGGAGCCTGTGCCAGGGCGCCCCGAGGGGCTGCACCGTCTCGAAGCCACTGCCCGGCCCGGGGGACCAGGAGGAGGCGTGAGGGCAGAGAGGGCTCCGGGGACAGAAACCTGGGGTGGGTCAGAGGTAGGGCCAGGGCATCTGGGTGGGGCCCGCTCTGGGTGGAGGGAGGGAAGCGGCAGCATTTGGCTGTCCCGGTGGGGGACCCCAAAGGGCTGAGGCCCCACCGCCAGGGCAGGCAGCGCGCTGTGGCCCCTGCAGCTGCCGGGCCAGCCGGCCCGAGCGCCCCCCTGTGGGGAGTGCGGCTGGGGCTGCGGGCTTGGCGTCCAGCAGACGCCGCCCTGCGGTTCCTCAGGAGCAGGCCGTTCACCGTGGCCTCTCACGTGCACCCGGAGGCAGCGTGGCCCCCAGGGTGGGGGGTGCCACTTGGCCTGTGCTGGTGTCTGCAGAGGGCCCGAGGGTGCACACCCTCACGCTGTCCAGGTGTGATTCTGGGCCTGTGAGGTCTGTCCTAGCGGGCGAGGCTGAGTCGGGCTCACAGCATCTGCTCCTTGTCCCGAGGGCTGGCAGCTGCGTGTGCCCTCCGGTTCTCACAGCCCTGGCATTTCCCGTGGGGAGTGAGCTGCCGTGCCACTCGGGTACTGTGGGGGGACCCAGGCCTGGCCTGGGGGGCAGTTCTCCCAGCTCAGGCGCCTTGACAGGGGTTTCAAGAAGCGCGGGCTCGGGGCTGCTGCCAGCCGTGCCCCTCAGCGGGATGAGCCTGTGCCCAGAGGTTTCCGTGCTCTGCTTTGAACGTTGTGTCTCCTGACGCCCCCTCTTGCGGTGGCATCCCCAGGGGCCTGGCTCTGTGTCAGACCTGCTGGGTGACCTCTGGGAGGGGGGTCCTGGCTCCCTCTTGGGAAAGGGCTGCTTGAGTGGCCACAGCTCTGCAGTCTGAGGTCTGGGGTGCCCTGGCCTCCCCCCACGTGGGTCTTCTTGGGGACAGAGCTGAAGTGAGCCCCTCCGTCTCTGCCTCCTCTCGTCAGCTTCCCTTTCTGGGCTCCCAGGACTTCTCTCCCGACCCCCATTCTCTCTGTCCTTTCCCCTCCCCCCAGGCAGAGCATCTCTGCTCTGAACCTGGGCCTTTGCACGTACCACCTCCTTTGCCTGAACCGTTATTCCTGTTTTCCCTGTTCCTTTAGTCTCATTGATCCTTCTTCCAGGAAGGCTTCCTGGCTTTGTCTGAGTCCGTAGCCCCTTGGAGCCCTCCCCTCTCCCTGTTGGGGTCCCTGCAGAGCCGTCAGCGCCGTGAGAGCTGGGCCGCACCTGCCCTGGCCTGTGCCTGGGTGGGTCCTGGTGGGGGCACTGGTAGTTAAATGAATGGAGAGGCAGGCATGCTCTGTGTTCTCAGCACACATAGCACCGAGAGGCCAGGCCGGGGACAGAGGAGCTGTGGTCGGCTGGCCCGGGCAGGGATGCTGGTGGTGTGGGCACGCTGGCACCGCTCGGGCCCTGTGAGCGGGGGCACCGCCGTGGGAGCTGCGGGCTGACCGGCCGCCCCCCACGTTGCAGCTGTGCAGGAGGAGAGGCAGAGGGGCAAGGACCGGAACGAGAATGAGGTGGAGTCTACCAGTAGCGCCAACGAGGACATGCCGGTGGAGAAGATTCTGGAAGCCGAGCTGGCTGTCGAGCCCAAGACCGAGACGTATGTGGAGGCGAACATGGGGCTGAACCCCAACTCGGTGAGTGCCCCCCGCCGCTTTGGGGACTGCAGGCCCTGGTGAGCACCCTCCGGTGGGAGACCCCGGGTGTCAGGAGCCCCGCTGAGGCGAGCAGCCCTGGCCCGGTGGGTGGGGGCCGTTTTGATTCCTTGGGTTAAATCCAGGACTTTGCACGTAACCTTCAAGCTTCGCGTTGTCTCTGGCGCATTGTCCAGCTGTGTGTCGGGGGTCCTGTGACGGCCCCAGGTTTGCAGGAAGCATTGTGTCTAGACTTTTATCTGTGTCTCCCACCTGGGTTCAGGGCTGGGACCAGAGCCCTCTGTCTTCCCTGTACCCCCTGTCCAGGCCGACCCTGAGGTCACCCTGGTGTCTCTCCCTCTGGTTTCCCCCGGCTCACAGTGGCCCAGACACACCCTGCTTGGCCCCAACCCCAGGACATTTGCACGTGCTGCTCCCACTGATTCCTCCTCAGGCTAAGCCTCAGCTAAGGCCTCAGGGAGCCCCTTGCCCCTGGTCCTGCGTGTGTCCCTGGGCTGTGTGCCCCTGGTCTCGCCCTTGCCCCTGGGCCTGCGTGTGCCCCTGTTAGGTGGGCTCAGAGCCCTGGTCTGTCCCTCCACAGTCCCTGGCACGCTGTGCTCTATCCCATGGTAGTGTGTGAGGGGAGTGAATTTTCCCTTCTCGCCGTGAGGCTGGGGTGTCTGACCTGTTCCTTACCCTCTGATCAGGGACAACAGCCCCTGTGTGTGTGGTGGACCTCACACGTGGCCCTCCTAAGTGTAAGAACTGGGGGACCCCTCTCTCTGCTCACAAGGCTGCAGCAGGCGGAGGTCCCCGTGGCTGGGGGCCAGGCCAGCCCGCGTCCTGTACTCCTTGATGTTATAGGATGTCCAGGCACGAAACCCTGAGACCCCTGACAGTGCTGAGGGGTGGGATGCCCCCCGTGGGGGTTTTGTGACGGAGCAGAAACTCCGGAAGGAAAACGGGGAGACTGACAAAGCGTCGCCAGCTCCTGGCTTTGTCACCTCAGGGCAAGTTGTTTAGAAACAGACCTGGCGTCTGCCCTCTGGCTGCACCTGCGGGTGGCGGGTACGCCGGGCAGCATCTGTGATGCCCAGAGAGCCCTGTCTTCTGCATCTGCCCTCGCGCTGCAGCTCCCTGTGGGCCGGCCTGGGTCCCGCATCCACGCCGCTCCGTAGGCCCCTGGAGGGGCCCCCCACCCAGCGGCACGCGCGGCAGCTGGTGCGGCTGCCGGAGGAGGGGCCGGGAGCCCCTCGGCGCTGAGGGGGTCCAGCGGAAGGCGGCTTCCAGGTCGTTCTAGGTGCATGCGCCCCGTTTACCTCCAGCCCCCTGCGGCGGAAGCCCCAGCTGTTGCCTCTCCTTCGGCCACAGGTGCCGGCTCTGCACGCCCCCGCCCTGCCCCACCCGGTGACCTGCGCACTGGTTGGTCAGGGGGGCTCCTGGGAGAGCCCTCAGCACGCACGTGCAGATGGGTCCTGTCAGGGAAGCGCTTCCAAGGGAGGCCTCTCTCCCGTGAGGAGCCCCGGCCCCTGGGGCACCCCCTTCTGGCTAGAACTTTCCGGAAGGGCCTCTGCTGCCCCCCGTATGTCTGCGTGCCACCGCCGTGCGGAGCAAACAGCATAGCCCAGGACACCCCACGCCCAGCCCCGGCCGGCCCACGGTGACCGCCAGAGCCTGACCCCAGCCCCCCCCAGCCCCCCGTGTCTCGGCTTCCTCGTCGGTGACATAGGTCACCTGGCACCTGCTGTCTGTGGTGGGACGAGGTGGGTCACACGCTGGACGGACGATCTTCCTGCACAAACGGAGTGCTTAAAACAACACAGATGTAGGATCTCACGGTTCCCGAGCCCCGAAATCAGTCCCTCGGGAATAGAGTCGGCGTGTCCGCCGGGCTAAGCCGCTTCCGGGCCTCGCCCATGCTCCGGCTCAAGGCAGCCGCGTCTTCTCTCTGACCTTGACCTCCCACCTCCCTCTCGTAAGGAGCCCTGTGATGGGCCCACCCCACCACCCAGGGTCCCCTCACTCAGTCCTGGCTGCGAGTCCCCTGGGCCGTGTAAGGTCCATAGTCACAGGTTCTGGGGATGAGGACGTGGTGCTGCTGGGGGTGCGGGACAACGCGGGGCCTGGCTGGGACCTGGGCCCCCCGCAGGGTCCTCACCGCAGTGCCCCCTCCCTCTCTCAGCCCAACGACCCCGTCACCAACATTTGCCAAGCGGCAGACAAGCAGCTGTTCACCCTGGTGGAGTGGGCCAAGCGGGTCCCGCACTTCTCGGAGCTGCCCCTGGACGACCAGGTCATCCTGCTGAGGGCCGGTGAGTGGCGGGGGCTGGTGGGGCGTGGCAAGGGGGGCCGGGAGACCCTTCCCCTCCCTGGGCCTCCATTTCCCCCTCCATCACTCTGGCTTTGTGGGGTGGTGGTTAGGAGGAAGCCCAGAACCTCTGCATGCTCGGTGGGGGCGGCTTTGCCCGCTCCCGTTCCTGTTCTTAGTGAATGAAAATGGCTTCACGGTACCCCGTGCACAGGGGGCATGAGGGGTGCAGGGAGGAAGAGGTGCCCCCGAGCCTCTTTACGGGGCTAGGGTTCCTGGGGCCTCCTGGGGGCGTTCTAGTTTGGGGCGCCCGGATGACCGTGTGCCCCCCAACCTGCCGCCAGGCTGGAATGAGCTGCTGATTGCCTCCTTCTCCCACCGGTCCATCGCCGTGAAGGACGGGATCCTCCTCGCCACCGGGCTGCACGTGCACCGGAACAGCGCCCACAGCGCAGGCGTGGGTGCCATCTTCGACAGGTGGGCCGGCCCGGCGTCGCGTCGGGCTCGGGCCGGTGTTTGTGCAGGTGGGGCCTGTGGGGGTGGCAGACGCTGGGCCCTGTCTGGGCAGCTCCCCGGTGTGGCCGCCCTGCGGGGCCGCACGGGGCCCCCCAAGTCCCGTGGGTGTGTCTGGGGGGCCCTGCCGAGGGGCATGGTGTGACGCGGGCCTTGGCCCGCCCGCCTCCGTTGCAGGGTGCTGACGGAGCTCGTGTCCAAGATGCGGGACATGCACATGGACAAGACGGAGCTGGGCTGCCTGCGTGCCATAGTCCTCTTCAACCCCGGTACGGCCGTCCTGCCCGGGGAGGGGCCCCCGTGAGGGTCCCACGCGGGGCCGTGCACGAGCCGCGCTCTCGTCTGTAGTGGTTTGGGGAGGCCTCTGGGCTCAGCGCCCCCAAGCACAGCACCCCTCTACCCCTGACTCCTGGGCCCCAGCAGGGACGGGCTTCCCACGAGCCTCTGGTGCCTGAGGGTCTGCAGTCCGGACCCTCCAGGTAGCAGCTCAGTGAGGGGCACACCTGCCCCGGGACCCCGGGAACAGCCTGTCTCCCACCCCAGGTGCTGCGTGGAGGGGAGGCTTTCTCGGAGCTGCCGGCCTCGTGCAAGCCGGGGCTGCAGGGCACCAGCCCGAGTGCCCAGGCCCCCGGGCAGCGTCCTGGGGGACGGGCTCTGACCAGGGCCCCTTCTTCTCTGCAGACTCTAAGGGTCTCTCGAACCCAGCCGAGGTGGAGGCGTTGCGGGAGAAGGTGTACGCGTCCCTGGAGGCCTACTGCAAACACAAGTACCCCGAGCAGCCGGGAAGGTGAGCCGGCCACTGCCCTGCTCAGACCTCGGGACCTCGTGTCCAGCCCCTGGTCCCTGGCAGGGCCACCACTAGCCCTTCAGACACGTTGGTGTGTTCCGAGCAGGGATGGGGCGCTCTCACACACGGTCCGGTAGCCCCAATGGGCCCAGACCTGGCACACAGTAGGTGCTTGTCTTTGTAGACAATGTAAGGAAGGCCATGCTTCCCCCAGACCCCGAGGAAACCACTGGAGGCTGGGCCTTGGCGTGCTCACCCCTGGCAGGGACAGATGCCAGCACCTAGTAGGTGCTTTGTGAGGTCTGCAGAGTAGACAGATGGCTGTGGTCCCAGCGTACAGCTTGGGCCTCCCGCTCTCCTGGGATCGGCTCACTTCCGGGTCCTGGGGCCAGGAGCACAGTAGGTCCAGGAGAAAGGGAGCAGTCCGTGGCTTCGCAGGTTCCAGGGCTATTGTCCTAAGTCTGCCCCCTCCCTCCAGAAGGTGAGGGGGGCCCAAGCAGCTCACCCCTCTCCCTGCCCACCACTGGCACACGCACGGTTAACTGTCCGATCGCTGCTCGGCCCTCATCTGGTTCGGTTTAAAGTGGAACTTCCCGGATGGAGGCGGGAGGATGGGGGCGGAGTGCAGGCCTGCTTGTTTTTCCTGGCTCCCCGCCTGGGCCATCTCGCCAGCTCAGCAGAAAACAGCTCGCTCGCTGGCCCCGCTCCAGGCTCAAGGCTGCGCTTTTGCCTGGAACATGCGGGTCGTGTGGCAGCCAACCACGGGGCTGTGGCCCCCGAAATGCAGACGTTGTTAATCATGAATGAGGTCCCAAAGGCCTGCGGACCCTCCAGGGTCTCTATGGAGAGACCCGGCCCACCTGGGGCAGGTGTGGGCATCCCTGGAGGGACCCGAGTCCCAGTCCCCACATGGCACTGTCCTTGGTGACAGTGGCTGAGCCTGCCATTTCTCCTCCAAGAGCCCCCAACTATTTCTCCCTCCCCCCCGCCCCCACGGTCCTCTGAAGAAACTCCCCAGAGTGTGGACGGGGCCCGAGGGGGCGTCCTGCTCCCAGGCCCAGCTCCAGAGCTGTTCTGGGGAACGGGGTACCCCGCCCGTGCTTTATGCGAAGGGGCTTGCTTGAGCACAGACCTCGTCTCCCCACTGCAGCCAGAGGCATGGCTGATTCTCACAGCTCTCTCCCCTGCGTAGAATCCTGCTGTGGCTCCCCGTTGCCTTTGGAGAAAGCCTGTGAATTTTAACTTCCCCAGACAGCCCTCTGCAGCCTGCCCCAGCCTGGTGGCTGTCATCTCCCCACTGGCCTTGCATCCCAAGTCCCCACCTCGGGGGTCTGCTTTCGGGCTCTTCGTGCAGGTCCGGGGACGTCGGGCATGAGACTCCGTCCCACCCCCAGGGGCCGCTGGGCAGAGGGTGGCTTGGCGGCCTGCACGCTCACGCCTGCTGCCCCGCAGGTTCGCCAAGCTGCTGCTGCGGCTCCCTGCTCTGCGCTCCATCGGCCTCAAGTGCCTGGAGCACCTCTTCTTCTTCAAGCTCATCGGGGACACGCCCATCGACACCTTCCTCATGGAGATGCTGGAGGCTCCGCATCAAATGACTTAGGCGCGCGGCCCGCCCTGCTGGTCCTCACCCCTTCTCCACCCGGAGGCCTGTTTGGACTTGGGGGTTCAGCCTGTCACTGCTAAGCCTGAGAGATGCTGCCACCCTCGTGGTTTTCAGTACTGCTTGTCTTTGGACCCGGCCGGGCAGTGGCTTTCGAGGGGCGGCCGCCGGACTGGCAAGAACTGGTAGGACGCCAGCCAAGGCCAACGGGCTCTCCCAGGGGAGCTCGGGGCGGTTCTCGGGGTTCCAGGTCCCGGTCCCTGGAGCCGTGGCCGGCGGGGAAGGTCACTGTTTGCGCTGGATTTCAGATCTGTTGGGAGGGAGCCCCGTTGCCTGTTCTCAGTGCCTGTGCCCGGCCAGCCCGGCCCGCCCACGGTCAGGAGGTGAGGGCCGCGGGCGGGGGGCGGGGCTGGTGCAGAAGAGCCCACTCAGCCTCTGGGAAGTCGAGAAGGCTCCAGGCTGGCAGGCTCCCCCTCCCTCACAGGGAAGGGTGAGCAGCCCCTTTCTCCAAAGATGACTTGCGATCTGGCCCCCTAGCCAGTTGGAGCAGGGGCTGACCTCTGTGCAGGGTTTCGGGGTCACCCACCCGCCACCGCCACCTGTCTCTCTCTCTGCATTGTCTTTCTTTCAGCTTCTTCCCCCGTGTGGTCCTGTCCAGCCAGCCTGCAGTGCCCGGCGTCTCCCCAGCCCCCCTTTGCCCCCCGTATCTTCCCCGTCAGGCTGTGAGGGGGGCCGAGGCTTGGTGCCCGCCCTGGGCGCGCGTGCCTGCCAGCGTGGGCAGAGGCTGCCCCTGGGAGGCCCGCGGGGATGGGGCGGGGCGGGCGGGGCCGCAGCCTGGATCCCCCGGAGAGGCCCCTTGGCTGGCTGGCTGTGGCATAGAAGACTCTTGGAATCAGGAAGCTCTGAGCGCCGGCCTCCTCGGGCCTGGAGCTAGACGCCCGAGCATCGTGGGTGTTGTCTGGGTGATGGAGCCTTTTGTGGGAGCTCCTTTAACTCTCGTCCAGCCCAGCACCCCTTTCTCCAGGGGGTGGGGTCACAGGTTGGAGGGGCCTCTGCCCCGGACCCCCCTTTGGCCTCAATCCCCGGGAGCCCAGCATTTGTCAGCAGCGGGGCCCCGACTGGGGGAATGGCAGGGTGTGTGTGGGGGGTGCCAAGGGGTGCTGCCTGCGCCTCCCCTGAGGGCATGGTGGCGGGGTGTCTGCCTTCCCACAGGGTGCAGGGGCTTCCTGGGACAGCCCTGGGCTGGGCAGGGAGAGCCGGGCCTCCAGGCGTCCGGGGTGGGGGAAGAGTGTCCGCTCTGCCTTCCAGAGCCCCTGGCCCCCTCTGCACACGAGGCCCCCGAGCAGAAGCTCCACACACGTTGTCCTGCTGCCCCCCATGTGGGCTCTTTGTCCACTTAGCCGTGCCAGGGCCCCCCAACTGCGGCCCCTCCCAGACTCCCCCCAAAGTCCCGGCAGCCTTGGGGGCCATGACTATGACAGGCAGACACAGGCACTTGCAAGGCACATGCTTTTGGGGTCCCCCCCATAGTGGAAATGTTAAACTGCCCACACCCAGCACCCCTGGTTCCTTCTGCAGCCAGACACCCATCGTCCATGCCCCGCCCCCAGGGGGCCCCTGTTGGGGACATCGGCTTCTTTCGAGTCACCTGTCCTTAGATGGCAGTCTAAGCCCTGAGGCCCCCAAGCCACCAGGTCCCGAAGCCAGAAATGCCTCCAGTCCGTCCCTCTGGCCTGGTCAGCCTCCCTGCACCCCAACTCCAGCCCCCTGTCCCCCTGTCCCCCGGAGTTCCTGCCCCCTGGACCCCACACCCCTGTGTCTTAGGCTCTTGGTTGCTGCCCTTCCCTCTTCTCATCCATCTGTTGTCACTGTCGTCATTGTGCAGTGTTGTTCGAACAAGTGACCTGTGGGGGGAAACGACACGTTATCAGTAGAGACAGCGTTTTTATTTAACCAGACCCTTAGTCGTGTTCCCCGTCTGGTTCAATTTAGGGGATGTTTTGTTATTATTATTATTATTTGGGTGGGACAGTCTTTAATTTTCTAAAGATAGCGCTAACATCAGCTTGTTAGCCACCCTGTGCTTGTGTCCCCGCCTTGGCCCAGCTGGATGCTGCCTGGGCCCCTGGGTCCGCCGGCACCTCCGCACGTGTCACCTCCGCACTGTGACATCCAGACGGGGCTCCTGTGGCTGAGGAGCGAAGATGACCGAGTCCTGTGTTTGGAGGGTGTTGGCAAAGCCAGGTCCTGGCTCCCCGTCCCCCACCCCCCCCAGAAGCTGGCCTGCCCAGGATGTTCACTGAGATGTCCCCGTGTCAGCCACACGCCACCCGGAAGCACGCGGTCTCCGGGAAGACGACCCCCCAACACCATGGGTTTTCCAGGTCTCGGTGTTTCTAGGGGACGCGGAGGCCTGGCCAGAGCCCGCAGCCAGTGGGTAATCAGCGGATGTTGTCCCTGTCACGGAGCGCGTGGCGTGGTCCCGGCCCACGCAGGTGTGCGGGCCGAGACGTGCACGCTGAACCGAGAAACTGCGCAGAGTGGCACGCCGCCGAAAGCTCCCAGTGCTTTGTGTTTATTTTGAATCAAGACTGTCTTTCTGTTTTCCTATAAATTTGCTTCACGTAAGCAAGTACGTAAGGACCCCCTCCTTTGGTGAAACCCGGGTTCGAATGAATATCTCAAAGGTGAGGAGATGCATCTATTTTAAGATGCTTTGGAGCAAACAGCTTTCGCAGTTCCCCACCCCCAGCCATGCCTTAGCCGGGACGCGTAGCTGACACCTCAGAGGATGACAAATACAGAGAGTAAAGATAAGAGAAAATGTCTAAAGCATCGGGAAAGGTAAAAAAAAAATCTATTTTTGTACAAATGTAATTTTATCCCTCATGTATACTTGGATGATACGGCGGGAGGGTGGGACTTGCTCTGTTTCTGCTTCCAGCGGTCAAGGTGACTGTTCTCCGGAGCACGTGGGGATGGGAGATGGAGCAGAGGACGGGCGCTGGGGACACAATGGCTTTGTGACCCGCTGCACAGAGATGCTCCCTTGGGGCCTGGAACTTGGGAGGGTTTTCTTCCCCTTCCACGTCATTCTGACAGCCTGGCCCTGCCCGCCCGCGGCCGCCGGCCCACCCACGCCAATGACTGTGACATCGCTTCCCCAGCCGCAGGTGCCGGGATGGACGGATAGTGGCCCCCGAGCTGTGGGAAAGAAAAAGACAGAAAACGTGAGAGGAGAAACAAACTATGAGCGTTAAACAAAAATACATCATCCTTCAGTTCCCGTCTGTCCTGTTGGTGTTTCCTGTGTGGGTTTGGACGTCGGCCGCGCAAGGGGGCTTCCGGGGGGCTTCCGGCCGCCCTTGGCCTTGCCTGGGTGGGGTCCACATGAGGCCCCGTGGTTGCCACCCGATCAGTGGCGGCCTGTCCCCAGGCTGGGCCACCCTCAGCCGCTGCTCTGCACCTCTCCCAAGAGCCCCTCTCGGGCCCGTGGGCTCCCGAGTGGGCCCCTCAGCACCTGCAGGCATTAGCAGAGCCTTCCTGCGGCTGCTGGCCCTTGCCCAGGGCGCCCCACCCTGGCCCAGTCCCCACGCTGGCCCGAGCCAGCAGGAGGCTCACACAGCCACCAAGGGAACCACGTTATCTGACTGTCCTGCCGCTACCATGGGAATGGTGCCCACCTGCTCCGTCCTGTGGTAAATGCACTTCATCTCCACGCTGCCCAGGGGCTGAGCCCAGACCCTCCTGCACCTCCATCCAGCGGGCACCTTCGAGGGAAGCCCTGGGCACCCTGGAGCTGGGAGCCAGACCCAGGGCCCTCGCAGCCAGGAGGAGGGGACCCTTATAACGGCTTGAAAGGTGGGGGGACCCCAATGTCTCCCGTCGAATGTGCTTACAGCACGCACACACCCAAGGGCACACTGACTGGCTTACCATCGCCCCCACGCTCACGTGCACATGCGATTGCTACGTGCACACGCATTGCTACACCCACACGGCCTCCGGGCACCGGGCAGCCGCGGGCCTGGACTGTGGATCGTGCTGGGAGCAGCCTGGGGACGTCCATGCAGGACCGAGCAGGCCTCCTGTGGTGGAGTTGGGCCACCCACACCCACGTCCTCCCGCTCCCCAGGGTGTGTTCAGAGGGTGCCTGCGCCCTGAACCTCTCAGCCGCTCCGGACCCCCGACTGTGGCTGGAGGGTGAGTGCCAGCTGCACTCTGCAAGCAGAGGACCGACCCGCCGTCCCTTTGAGACGTGGCCATGCTGGCTGCTGCTGCCGCCCAGGCCCCATGGGGCTCCCCTGGGTGAGGACCATGGCCTGTCCCCCAGACCTCAGCCTGGGCCCCCGGGGCCGGGGTGGGCACGGGAGCCAAGGGGGACACGAGGGAGCGTCTGAGGCCTTGCCTGCCCCCCACAGCATGGGGGCCATGGGGAATTGGGGGGCTGCCTACCAGTTGAAGGGCCTCATCCTCTGCTGAGTGACTGTGGGACACCAGTTCCCTGGTGGTCCCCTCCCCAGGGAATGAGAGCCCAGCCAGGGCTCCTGGGCACAGGGGTTCTCCTGGGTGTGGGCGACCCTGTAAGAGCAGGCTGATGGTGGCAACGGCCTGAGGACTGGGAACAGGAAGGGTCTTCCGGGAACAGGAGGGGTCTTCTGGGAACGGAGGGGTCTTCCGGGAACAGGGGGGTCTTCCGGGTCCCGCCCTTGGTCCTGGGAGGGCCCATAAGCCACTTGGAAGGGTGCTGGGCAAGCCCTGAGCTGTCTGGGATGGTTGGGGGTGGCCTGGGCCAGAGCAGGATGGTGACCAAGATGACCTGTGTGGGGGTCACTCCGACCCAAGCCCGGGGGCTCACACACCCTCCAGCACACAGGCTCCGGGGAGCCCCCCTGTGGTGGCGTGCCCATGGGGGAGGGGGAGCGAAGGAGCCAGTGTGCGCGAGGCCCCGAGGGGCGGGGTCCAGGGCCTCTAGCACCTCCTGCCGAGGTTAGGGTGCGCGTGGTCACCCCCCAGGGACCGCGCTGCTGAACTCCCAGCAGCCAGCAAACGCCCCAGGCTGCCCCTGAGCCTGGTGTGGCCTCGGCCTCCCTGCTGCCCCCAGTTGCCATGGTGATGCCTGCCCAGGACGGTCCCCCTGGACCCCAGATACAGGGCTTGATAAGTTTGTCACCGGGAGATCAGGTGCTGATGGAGCCAGCAGGGCTTGTCACCTGGGAGGCGAGGCGGGGGCTTTGGGGCAGGGAGCCCACTGCAGGGAGGGGCTGGCCCTGCGGTCAGGCATGCAGGGTGGTGGGAGAGGGCAGCCTGGGAAACGGGGGCATCCCGGAAAGGGGCCCGGGGGCTCGGCAGAGGACACGGAGGACAGAGGAGCGGGCGTCGTCCCCGGCCCAAGGGCAGCAGCCCCCAGTGGGGGGGTCATGGGGGTCACGGGGACTCTCAGGATCGGGGGTCCCATGTAGAGGTTTCACTCCATAGCCCCCTAAGGCTCACATGGTCCCATCTGTCCCCAAGTGGGGCTCCCCAGTGGTGGTAACGGCTGGTCCTGGCGAGAACAGGGGAGAGGCCGCTGCCCTCCTTCTCTGCCTGCACGGCGCGGTCGCACCCCTGCAGGTCCAGCACGGAGTGGAGGCTCCAGCCATTTAAGCCAGTATTACGCACCCTGCAGCCACAGCGCCGTCTGCAGAGATGCTCAGAGAGAACCCAGAGGAGGCTGCGAGGGGCCGCTGCCCCTGGGCCAGCCTTCCTGCCACATGCAGACCCCCTGGAAGGAGGCAGGACCGGATCAGCTCCCACCCCTGGGTTAGGACAGACCCCATGGAAACCCCAGATTATCAGTGGAAGATGCGGCTGAGAAGCCCCAGGTGTGAGGGGGCACTGCCCCCTGCTGGCAGCGCTGAGGCAAAGCTCAGCCCCCCCCTCCCGCAGGGTCCCTTCCTTCCTTCCTGTCCCTTTGCTTCCTTCCTGTCCCCGTCCCTCTGTGGCCAGTCCCTGCAGCGCTCCTGCAGGGGCCCCAACTCCCTGCACATGCGAATCACTGGGAGGCTTACGGGCCCCTCGCCACAGCTGATGAGCCCCAGGTGAGAAACTGAGGCCGGACAGGAGGTGACTGCTTGGTGTTGGCTAGAGAGGCGTGACCCAGCCCCTGGCTTCCTGGACAGCAGCTGGCCCTGCATCGGAGGGGCTCGTGGACACTGGGTGGGAGAACGCTGTGCACACACCTCCCAGCAGCTGAGGGCCAGGCGTGAGCCCGGCCGCCCGGAGCCCACGCTGCCGGGAGGGGCGGGTGGGGCCCCAGGTGCAGCTGGGGGGCATGGGGGGGCGGCAGACCCCAGTCCCAGTCTTGGTCCTCTTCCAGCCCCCCAGGTGGGCTCAAATCACTCATATCAGCTCCCCCACTGATCGCCACGTGAGCCTCGATTTCTAGGTCTGTGAGATGGGTCGGTCCTAGCTCCTCCCTCAGGGTGCTGACGAGGTGTCTGCTCCCCCCTCCCCCTGACACCAAAGGAGCATCAGCAAGCGCTAAGGACAAGAGACCCTCCAGGGGCCCAGCTTTGCAGCCTCGGCGGCCTTTTTCATGAAGGGCTTTCTCTGGGAGCCGGGGGAGCAGTGAGCTGTAGCCGGCGATGCTGATGTGGGGTGCGTGGAATCCATGACGCAGGGGACCAGTCCCCCACTAAACCCAACCTCCGTCCGGGGTGGAGACCCCGCCCAGTGCCCACGGGGCACAGAGTCACAGGGCTGGAGGTGGGGTGGCCACGGGGTCTGGGGGTGGGGGTGGGGGCCGCAGGGCCACGTGGTGAGGGTAGCTGGAGGGCCGTGAGGTTGCTAGGGCCGTGGGTGACGGGAAAGGGTCCAGTAGCAATGTGACAACAAGGGGGTGGCACCGTCATGAGAAAGAAGCCACTTACAGAGCAATGAGTGAGTGAGGAGCAGGTCGGATGTGGACCGAGGGGCTGTTCCGAGCTGTTCATCTCAGTGCCAGCTGCTGCCTCTCGCCGGGGATGCCACCCGGGGTCCTGTGCCAGATGGGCTCTGACTTTGGGCACAGCCAACGGTGCCCCGGCTGGTCCCACAGCTCAAGAGAGCTGAGGCCAGGCACCTGCCAGCCAGCCAGACCGGTGACTGCGATGGCACGATTCCAGGGTCCGTTAAAACGTGAGGGTGGGAGGGGGCGGCCGGCTGCGCCGTCCGGAGGTAGCCGCCTTCGTTCACTCGGTCTTCCCTCCAACCGCGGTGGTTTCTTTCCGTGGGCCACGCCCGCCCCTCTCAGGGCTCTAGAAATTCTGCCGGTCCCTGGACGCCCTGCCCTCTCCTACCCTCCGGCCTCAACACGGGGGCAGGTGGGGGGCTCTTCTGTTGTTCAGGGTCAGAGATGCGGGGCTGCAATTCTCAAGGTCGACAGTGGGTGGCGCCCTCTAATGTCAAGCTGAAGTGTCTTCAGTTTTGCAACTTCAGGGCTTCTCGAGCCAAAATAACCTGTGCACTGAACGAGTTCAATAAAGCCGATGATTTGCACATGGGACGGAGGATGGTGACACATTCAAGGTAACAGGCGTTGTGTGACTCTATTCCCCGCAAGCAGCTGTCCTTGGCTTGTGGGGCCTTTAAACGCGCCACAACTGAAGGTGTTTAGTCGTCTTCCCCAGAGAGGCCCACGCCTACCTGGGTTTTTTAATTAACCTAAAATGAGGGGGAAACATCCCAGGTGCCTCCACTCAGGACAGAAAAACACAGGCAGGAAGGTAGTCCGCGCCCTCTTTCGCCACCAGAGGACAGCATCGCCTCGCTGAACGAGTTTTGCCGCCTTGCCTGGTGATTGGCTAGGCCTGTCGTCTCCCTGGCAACCGTCTCCAGCCCTCCCTCTCCCAGGGTGATGGGCAGGTGCGCCCCTGGGCTCGGTCCCGGCGCCGGGGCGGAGGTGCCCAGTGGGCCGTGCGGGCCGGTGGAAGCATCTTTGACCTCACCGTGGCTGAGGGGCTCTCCTCCCACGCTTGTCTTTCCTGCATCCTGGCTGGAAACAGCAGAAAAAGAGAAGGGCTCTCAGAGCCGGGTGCTGGGACTGGCCTCATCGCCCCTGACCCCACCCCGGTCCCCGCAGACCCCTGGGGGCCCCGTCGGAGCTGATCACCGCACCCCCTTTTGGAGGAGTGGGCCAGAGAGTGCTCCTGGTGCTGAGGGAGAAGGGGGTGCAGAAGCCGGGCATCAAAGGCTGGGAAGTGGGGTGCCTGCCCCGGTGGTGCCTGACCTTTACAGGTGTGACAAGCGTATGACTTATGACTACTTTGGACCCCCGTATGACACCCCAGCCTGTCCCCAGGTTCCTGCAGAAAGACTCAAGGGGGCACTTTCCCAGTTCAGAGGGAGAGGAGGGGGCGGGACACCCCGGGAACCTGCACAGGATGCCAGCCTCGCATGTGGGCCCCGAGAAGCCCTGTGGGGCGGTCGGGAGCGTGAGGGGCGGAGTGGGGGACGACCCAGCCACACACAGATCCAGGGAAGGACATCCCAGCAGGGAGCAGCAGGTGCAAAGGCACCGAGGCGGGAGGAGGTGGGAGAGGTGAGCACTGAGTGGGAGCCCACGGGGCAGGTTAGGTGAGGGCGGCTTAGCCTCTGCCCACATCCGGCAGTTCCGGCCACCTCCCCTCCAGCCCCCTTCAAGTGGCCCTGTGCCTCTTACCAGCACTTCCTAGGCTTTTCTTCCTGCTGAGCAGGGCCAGCTCTCTTTGTCCTCACGGGCTGACTCCTGCTCCCCTCCTCTTTGGCCTTGCAGACCCCCACCCTGAGGAGGCCAGCCCCCCACCTCCCTGCTGTGTCTGGGATCCGCCCACTTGGTCAGGAGTGTGTTGTGAACCTCCACGGCTCCCTGTCTTCTCTGCGGGGTCTCTGAGACCCCAGCCCACATGACATGTGGATTGGGTGTAGACCCCAGAGGAGGGAGCTGTGGTTCAGTAAATGTCACACTTGGTCTGTGTTTAGTTCCTTAACAATGTTTGCCTTGCGTGCATGTGGCCTAATAACCGTTTGGTATATGGGGCTTAATAAAATACGTTATTAAAATTCACAAGTTTCTCAGTGTGGCTACTAGGAAATGTTTAATCACATCTGTGGCCCACATTACACTTCTATGGGACAGACTCTCTGCTAACTCGTCTTGTTGACTCTGCAGGCATGGCTGGCGTCTTGGAGGCGGGGCATGGACAGGACTCTCCCAGCTCTGCTCCGTTTGCATAAGCCACATTTCCAAAGCTCTTCAAGCCACATGTGGCCAGTAGCTGGTGTCTCGGACAGCGAAAGTCTAGAAAATTCTCATGGGGCTGCATGCAGGCCGGTCTGTGCCAGCAGGGGGTCACGTTCGAGGAGCTGTGGGAGCACAGAGCAGGGAGTGCCGGTGGGGGAGGGGCCTGGAAGGCTTCCGAGAGGAGGCACCATTTGAATGGGGCACAGAAGGACCACTAGAAGTTCTCTGGGTACAAAATAGGGAGAAGAAAGTGTTCTGATTTCATTCCCGGCACCCCTGGCAGGACTCAGGAGGCTCAAGGATGGTCCGAGACTAAGGTCAACCATGTGGCTGGTGAGCCGCGTGTGTCCATGTGACCTACGCCCACCGAGAACCTGGACACCGAGCTCGGGGGGAGGGGGTTTCCCTGGTTGGCAGCACTGTTCTGGGAGAATTCAGTGCCACCCACACAATTCCACCGGGAGGAGAGGGGTTGGCCTGCAGCTGGAGCCTGGTGTCTCCTGGAGCTGGCCCCACGTGCCTTTTCTGTTTGCTGACCTGACTCTGCCCGGTCACTGTGCTGAACTGTAACTGGGAGTGTAACGCTTGGCTGTGGTCTGAGTCCTTCTAACCACACATCCAACCTCAGGGCGGTCTTGGGAGCCCTTGAATGGCTCTGTCGACATCTCTGTTGACTGGTCCTGCAGTCGGGGGGGCGGGAAGGTGTCAGTCCCAATTCCGTGACAGTACACAGCAGGCGGTCTCGGGTCCAGGAGGCCCGGCAGTGCATTTTCACACCCTTTGATATTGTGCCAAAGCACCCCTGGGCCTTTGACCCCTGTCCCCACAGGCACACCTGCCCAGATCTGCCCCTGGGCATTCACCTGCATCCCAGAATCCCGGGGACCACCGAACCCTTGCAGGTGTGGTGAATGAGATGAGGTTCAGCCTGCCGCCCCCCAGTCTGAACCTCTGGGCAGGAGGGTGCTGGGGGCTGAGCAGGGCTGGGTGGGCCTTCCAAAGGCAGCATCTGGATCCTTCTCCTCCTGCTAGGGCGACACCTCCACGTTGTCCTCACCAAGGCTTTGGAAGTGGCGTCCCGGAGAGCCGGGGAGGCCTGGCCCCACGGTGCAGCCTCTCCAGGCGCCCTCAGCTGCCCGCCCTCCAGAGGCGCTTTGGGGCCCAGATGGTTCTGCACAGTGTCCAGGCCTTTGCCCTAAGTGCCTCCTCGTCTTTGCCTGGGGACACCTGGGCCGCCTTCTCCCATGAGCCCTCTGGAGCCCGCCCTCCCTGTCTGGCCCCACACCTGTGTCCAGGTGAGCAGGCCTAGGGGAGGTGCCCCCAGACACCAGCACTGCCCAGGGGCTGCTTCACTCTGAGCTCCCAGCACCACCTAAGGCACCGTGGAAATGGAGGCTCCGAGTGGAGACGTGGCTTCCCCATGGCCACATGTGGGAGGCGGAGCTGAGAGTCAGTCAGAGCCCAAACCTGGGCTTGAAGCTCTTTCCCGGCTGCGGCCTCGGCTCGGCTTGGCCTCTGCTCTAGCTCGGCCTCGGGGTCCCAGGCTGTGGCCTCACGGCCATGCCCTCCCGGTGCCCAGAGCCGGCCTGGGGGTGGCAGGGCGCTTGGATCTGGCCGCAGCCTGCCGCCTCCCCGGCCTGCCGACGTGGCCGGCCACCCCCGCCCTGCCACGTCGCCACTTCCACCCCGGCAGGCAGGAAGCTGTGCTCGCTCACTCTCTTTTTGTAAGTTTTTGGAGGGTTGTTGTTGTAGGAAACATCTGGACATGGTCCAAGGAACATAATAAAAAAAAAAGGGAGCAAGGGAGCGGGGAGGTGCAGGGGCTGGGGGAGGATTGGAAAAGCCATCTGATTTCACTTTGCAAAGACAACTGCAATTATGCCTCGGAGGGCTCTGCAGTCACTTCAGATTCAAACCATGCTGGGTGACGTCAGTGGGAAAGTATGAAGCTCGGGATGGATCTGTGACACACACCACACGGAGCAGGTCCCGGGCCGGCTCCTAGCTGGCCCTTACACCAGGGCAGCTGAGGGACTGGGGGTCTCTCCCCGAAGGAGGCGAGCGGACGTGGGGAGAACGGGGTCTCTCGCTCTGGATGTACGAGGTTGTCCGGTCTCAACGCCAGGCTCACCCAGCAGGGCAGGGCTGACCCTCCGAGGGAGGGAGGGGCTCACTCCACAGGCTCCTCCCGAAAAGTGTCGTCTGTCAACTCCGTGGTGAAGGCAGGGCTCTGGGGATCCCCCCCGGCCCCCCAGTTTCCCAGGCCTGTTCTCTCCTCTCCACGCCTTTGTCGTGGGGGCTCCCAGGTCTGGGAGGGGACCCTGGGCCTGCTGGGGGGTGGCTCAGCCCTCAGGGCTCCCCACTTGCAGCGTGGCCCCACTCCTGGCCCTTTCCACAGCCTGCCCTGTGGACCCTGCTCAGACCCCTCCTGGCCCGCCCGCCTCCTCCAGGACATCACAGCTCGGGGGGCTGCCCAGGTGACCTAGCCGAGTGTCATCTCTGTGCTTCATGCCAGAAATGGTTCATGACATAAGATCTAGTAGAGATGCCCTGGCCGGGCAGGCGGGGGGCAGACAGAGGCCGTCGTCTGGAAGCGATTCGGTGGCGCGGGCAGAGCCTTGAGTCACAGGCTGGGGCGTCCCGGCCTCTGGGGGGTCTGAAGACATTTTTTCCGTGGAAAGTAGCCGCTGGCTCCCGTGTAGCAGGGAGCTCTTGGGCCCCCTCCCAGCCCCTGCGGGGGCCTTGGCCGTAGCTATACTGTCGCCGGTTCTCTCCGTCTGACTTTCCGGGGCCGGGTTGGGGCAGCAGCGTCAGGCAGGGGTCAGACAGGCGGGGCCTGGTCCCGGTCAGCCTCTGGCCAGCGCCGGCCCTCGGAGCCCGAGGTTTGCTTTCTGTCTGCATCTCTCACTTTGGGGCGACATGGGACAGCCAGCGTCCAGGGTCTGGCAGGGAGGGGACAAGCACGAGCCCATAGTTAACTCTTTAAGGGGAGTTGGAGTGGGGGCCAGAGGGGTGGGCCACCCTCCTGGGGACTGCAGGAAGGGAGGGGAGATGAAAGGGGCAGGTCCTATGGGTGTTTGTTGATGCTTCTGGGTTCAGGAGCAGCCGCCCCTGGACCAGGGGGGGTTCCCTGGCCCGTTCTCCACTAGGGACCCGGAATGAAGGGGTTAAGCAGAAATCTGGAAGCCCCTCAGAAGTCTCACCCACGCACAAAGACTAAGCAGGCTGGAACTCGGGTATCTCAGGGGCCCCAGGGCTGGCCGACAGAGGGCCGCAGCCCTGGGGCAGGGCGTCTGGCATGATGACCTGTGGCTCAGCTGGGGACCACACCTCCATTTGTTCTCTGTAGTATGGGGGTTGGGGGGAAGCAGGTCACCAGCTCCTGGTTGGGCTAGAAAAGACCCAGAGTGGATGCTCCCCAAGTGGTCTTGGCAGCGTGACCCTGGGGCTTGCACAGGGGGCGCCCTACGACCATCCCTGACCCCACGCCCTCCTCCGGGAAGCCCCCGAGCCCCCTGCCACCGCCTGCCTGGGTCTCCTTCCCCTTTGGGTTCTGCTGAGCTCAGCACGTGGTGCCTTCCACGTTCTTTTCTTTTAAGATTTAGTTTATTGTTTTGACAGAGAAACAGACAGAGACAGAAAGAGACAGAGAGAAGGGGGAGGGCCCAGAGCAATTTCCACAGTTGCACATCATTCGTTTTTGACATAGTTTCATTCCACACAGGTGGGTGCGGGGCCTCGCAGGGCAGAAAAAGGGGCAGGAGCCTCCCAGTGGGAGGCACACCTGGGGCCTTACCGAACTGAGGGCACACCCCAGCTCAGCACGTGGGCTGCACGGGCCGGGGCCGGGACTCGATCCCTGGACCCCGGGGCTGCAAGGCGAGCCCTCAACCTGCTGATCCATCCTGGCTTCCCCACGTTCTTATGAATAGAGGTCTTTTCTCTCCAGAGAGCCCGGCAGGCCTGATTCATGGAGGGTCCCCCCAAACGCTGGTTTGTTCACAGGAGGGGAGAGTGGGGACCAGGTTTGCAGGCCTGGTGAGGAGCCATCGTTGTAGGCGGGATGTGACTCCCAGCTAGGCCACCCAGAACCCGCCTGGCCTTGGGCACGTTGCCCATCACCCTGAGCCTCAGTTTCCCTTCTGCGAGATGGGGCCATCGCAGCACGAGCCCCCCTGACGGGGCGGGGGTGGTGGATGGGAGGCGGGAGCCGCGACTTATTTACTGGACGTGATAACGGTGAGTTGGGCCGGCTTCTCTGACGCTCCTTCCGGAAGGCCCCGAACCCCGGCTCAGCCAGGCCCTTCTCCGGGACGGCCCTGGTGCCTACGGTCCTGTGGTCCCTCTTCCCGCCCACCCAGCTCCTCTCCTCAACGGGACCCCGGAGAAGGAAGCGCGACGCGGCCGCGGTGCTGGGATTGAGGCGCCCAGGCCGCCCGGCTGCCTTCAGCGGGGCTGGGGGCTCAGGGAGCCCTCCCTGGCGAGCCTGCGGGGGCCACTGTGTGGTTTGGGGGGCAGTATGTTGCAGTTCCCGCCCTGGCTGTGCGGCCCGGGGCCCGGCACGGAGCTCCCCGGCCCTCAGTTTCCTCATCTGTGAAATGGGGATGATCACGAGCCCCCGTGCTCTGGCCATTGGGAAGCGACGTGAAGGCGTCAGGGCACGGCCTGGCCTGGAGCCACCCGGGTGCCCAGTGGGACTGTGATGATGGCACCTTGGTCCAAGCCAGGCTCTGCGCCGCGTATGAGCTCCCAGCCCTGCCCTTGGAGCGCCGCGCTGGGCTGTGTGGGTGCAGGAGGAGCTGCAGAGAACTCGGGAGGGGACAGAGGCCGAGAAGGGCCCCCCACTCTCCTGCCTGCGGCCCGGGAGCAAGTCAGCAGCAGGTGTGATGGGGGTGAGGGACGTCTCTGAACGGAACGGGTCGGGGGAGAGGGCAGGAGAGGGGGCTCTGTCAGCCCGCACCGCCCCAGCCTCCTGAGACCGCCTGGTTTAGGAGCCGCAGAATTCACCGCTGGCCCCCGGGTGTCCCGGCCTTTCCTGCCTCTTGATTACGGCTGAGCGCGCGGAGACAGGCCGGACACTTAGCTCCCGGTGCGCTTTCTGCCTGAAGACCCACGACAGACTGAAGAGCGAGGGCATCGACTTTGCTGGAGCCAGGGGCAAACACAGCCCTTGGAACCACTCAGCAGGAGCACGCCCAGCCTGGCCCGAGGTAGGGACATGGTCGGCCAAACGGGGAGATGCTGGTGGCTGTGACAGGGCGGCCTCTGGTCCTCCTGGGCCATCTGGCATCCGTCCACAGCGTGTCCCCCCAGCCCTGCCCCATGTTCCAGAAGGTTCCATATTTGTGCAGGTCGGAGGTCTGGAGTCTGGCCCAAGCATCTCCATAGCAACAACCTCCTTCCCCGCTACTCCACGTTCCTTCTGACTACAAAAACGCATAACCACATTTGTAAAGGAGGTTCACGCCCGAGGCCTGCGGGGCACCTGACTTCCACGGGGGAAGGTGGCCCGGGGAGGCTGCCCTGGTCCTGCCCGTTCTGTCCACCCCCACAGCCGCAGCACGCCGGCTGTCCCTCTGTCCTCGGCCCCATGACAGGACTGCTGTTCTGACTGTTGCCCCCGCTGCCGAGAATGCTCTGTTTGGGCCATGGATCAGCCTGGACCTCCCTCCCCTGACCCCCGCCGGCCCGGGCAGCCCCCAGCCCTCCCTGGAGCTGCCCTGCCCGCTCCTCATTCCCGGGGGTCCCCTTGGAGCTGCCGTGCAGGGGTCCACTTCCGCCCCTGGGCCATGGCCTCCCTGAGGCTCCCAGAGGGCCTCCTGCCCTCTGTGTCCCCAGGATTGGAGAGGTCCAGTGACCGTCTGAGGGGACCTGTTTCCAGCCTCACGGTGGTGGAGCTGGGGTGGGGAAGGCACGCAGCTCCGGACAGGCGAGGTGGGGGCTGGGGGGCGCAGGTGAAACTAAGGAAGACCCATGGTCACTGCATCCCCTGCCCCTTGGCTGTCCCCTCCCTTGGCTCACCCACACCTGACGTCTGTCCCTGGCTTCAGCCTTGGCTTACAGACCCATTCCAGGTCTGGAGCTGGCAGGTGAGGTCACCTGGTGCTGGCCACCCTCAGGCAAGATGATGGCACCCCTCCTGCAGGGGCAGAGCTGGGGGTGGGGGGTCAGGAAGTGGAGCTGAACCCCGGGATGGCCTGTAGCTCTTGATCTTCTGCTCTCGCAGGATTCCAGGGCCCTCTCGAGCCAGGCTCTGGGCCAGGGAGTTCAGGTACCATGGGGTCCTGTTTGCGATCATCCTGTTTGTTAGTCACAGATGGGGAGGGTGAGGCTAGGACAGCCCCTGGGACGGCGTCCGGGCTGTGCTCCCCAGTACCCTCAACCCAGCTGCCCCCGGCCGGCCACTTGCTCTGAGGTCCAGGCAAGATGCTCACGTCTCTGGGCCTCAGTTTCTCTCCCTGCACCATGAGGGTTTACACCCTTAGCCCCTTCCTGGCCCAGGATGTTGTCGCAGGACCTGAAGCCATCACACCAAAGCAACGGGGCTGTTAATATGTAGCAGACACCTACTCATCAAGGGGCCCTTTGAACAGGGCAGGCTGGGAAAGCCATGAGCAGGCAGCAAGGAGCCGGGAGCAGGGCTGGCCAGGGAGCAGGGGGCGGGGCCTGGCCGGCCGCGGGTCAGGCTTGTTTTATGTCAGGATGACTGGCCCGCGGAGGGGGCCCTGCGTTGCCAAAACAATGTTTAAAACATCTCGGAAAATGTGCAGCCGCTTCTTTTCCATGGGAGTTATGCCGAGTCCTCCGGCTCCTTGGGTGAGGGTGGGGCACCCGGCAATGGGGCGCGGAAGGGGGGACGGCCCCTCGCAAGAGGGAGAGAGACGGGGGACCGAGCCCCTCATCTTGGCCCTGCCCCCCCTCCCCTCTCCCGAGGCCGTGCCCCCAGCCCTGCTCTGTCTGTGTCCTGCGTCTCCCCAGGTCACCCTGGGAACTGGGCATAAACCCACTTCACAACGGGCAGCCAAGGCCCGGGTGCGGCACGCCTGGCTCTAACCTTGCAGCGTGAGAGCTGGACCGGCTGAAGAATCTGTGGGGCCCAGTGCAGCTTGGAAACTGTAGGGCTCCTCATTCAGACATTTGTAGGAATTTCACAGCAACCACAGAGCAGTATTGCCCAAGCCCATGGCTCCGGAGCCCGGGGGCCCAGGGACCGCGGCCGGGACACCCCCAGGGGTCTTGGCCTGCCACCCCTCTCCTCCAGGACTGCTCAGGCCCCTGGCTTCCCAGGAAGGTGGGGCCTGTGAAGGAGGGGGGCCCTGGGCGGGAGACGCTCTGGATCCTCCCTTTCCTTGGAGCTAGGGCTCAGTGGGGAGCCCTCCTCTTCCCCTCTCCCCACCGTACCAGCTGTGCCCCGATTCTGTCGGGAGTCGCCTGCACAATTGCTGCCTGCCCGCTGTCCCTCCTGGCCTCAGTTTACCCATCTGTGAGCCTGAGAGGAGACGCAGGCTTCGGTGGTGGGCAGGACAGGGTGAGGGCCCCAGCTGGGCCCCGCACCGCTGTGCATCCCTGAGCTGTGGTTCTGGGGAGTCTCTGTTTCCCGGCGTAGTAGACACTCACAGCTAGTTGCGGCCACAGCGGCCACTCACCAGCCCACCCAGGATGGCAGTGCGTCCCCAGGATGCCCCAGAGCCTGCTGGCCCTGTCCTGGAGGGAAGGGGCCAGGCACCAGGCCTCAGGGAGGTGGGGGGCACCCAGTGGGGGCCAGAGCTCTGGAAGGAGGACTTGGGGGCTCCCCGTCTGGCCACCTCCAGCCCCCTTCTCCACGGCAGCCCCAGGATAGGCTGCGGCCAGGCCAACTGGCTCCCCTCGGCTGCCACTGACTCAGCCTGTGGGGGGAGCACCGGGGCTGGCCCTTGGGCTCAAGCACCCACTGCTCTTGGCAAAGTGTGGGCTGTGCCCTGAGCCGGGAGTCCTGGCAGGAGTTCGGATGCAGTCACAGTGTGGGCTGGTTCCCACTGTTGGAGTTGGACACACGTCAGGTGGGTTCTCTCTCCCTCCCCCCCCCCCCCCCCCCCCCCCCCCC
>PVKE010011078.1:0-41082 GCA_004027555.1 Craseonycteris thonglongyai
ATCTAGCTAGCTAGCTATCATCTAGCTAGCTAGCTAGCTAGCTAGCTAGCTATCATCTAGCTAGCTATCATGTATCATCTATGTCATCTCTCATCTATCTGTCATCTCCTATTGGTTCTGTCTTTCCAAAGAACCCTGACTGATACAGTCTTGTGTTGAACAAAACTACACAGAAACTGGCAAAAAAGCCTGAGGAATGTAGCTCTTTATGATTCTATGTAGTGTAGAGTAGGGGAAGGCTAGAAAATGAATGCAATTAAAATAGTGTTTTACCTGGAATAACATTCTGCATTCTTCTGTTTGATATTTTCCTGGAATGCTCCTTTCTTCCACAGTTCCCAGGTATTCACAAAGGAAGAGCGCCTGCATTTCATGAACACTTACTATGTACCAAACCCTATGCTAAGAACTTTACATGTATTATCTCATTTAATGCCATTGACTATCCAGGGAGCTAGATACTATTATCATGTCTGTTGTGCAAGTGAAGAAACTGAGAGCATTTACGTAACATGCTGAAGGTCACACAGCCAGTCAGTGCTGGAGCTGGGATAGCACCCCAGCCTCCTGGCTCCTCCTTTGCCGACGTAAGAGTCTAGTTAACAGGTTCGTCGTCTGGGAATCTCACCGTTCTGGGTTGGAATGCAGGCCTACTGCAAATGGGTGAAGCGTGCTCAGCTTTCATGGACTCATCTACAGAACGAGGCTACCAGACAGATGAGGCCACGTCTGTTCTCACTCCCTACCTGGAGTGCCATACAAACGCCAGCTCTTACTCACCTTTCTGTTCTTTTTCTCCCACTCAAAGGAGTTATTGTATATCTTCCCCTTTTCACTTCACTGCATACTGCTCCCATTTTCATTTTCTTTCATCCAATGTATACCAAGGAATTTTTCCCAGCATGACACCCAGACGTGGTGGTGAGTGACGCCTTGGACATGTCACTATCGGCCAGTTTGGCGGCAGCTAGAGGGACACAGTTTGCATGGTTTGCTGTGTCTGGTGCCCAAGTAGTAAAAAAAAAAAAGAAAGAAAGAAAAAGAAAAATGCAGGCCAGGAGCTACTCAAAGCGGGACTCTGGCATTTTCCAGAAGCACTGAATTTACTGCCAACAGGCTCTGACTGGCTCCTTTCACTGAAAAAAGGGTTTGTGGCTCCCTCCACCCGGCCCTGGAAGCCTGTGTCCACAGAGAGCTGCTTTCGTGCACACAGGGCCTGGATCACGCGATACAACACGGCCTTTTGGTTTCTTTTCTCCAAGTATTGATCCAGGTTCTGAATTTTCCACTCCAGCTTTGTCCTGCTATGATTTATTTTTAAAGTAGAAGGCAGGTCATTCTTCTTCCAGCTTCTCTTCCTGTCTTTCGTTGTTTTTCATTTTCACCTACCTACTAAGAAGAGAAAAATAGTGATAAGATCCTAGAATATTAGAGAAACCGTTCAGTCCTGTATTTATCAAATTGGAGGATGCGTATACCTCTCGGGGGGATCTGTGACCGTTCATCAGAGAGTGGTTTTTAAAATACAAGTTAATGGGAAAGCTGGGATGGCTCAGCGGGTTGGGCACTTGCTTTCAAGCCCCGGAGACCAAGGATTGAATCCCGGCCCCGGCCCATGCAGACCCACATGCTGAACTGGGCTGTACCCCCAGTTCAGTTCTTGCCGGGACCTATGTGGGAGGCTCCCGGCCCAGTTCCTGCCCTGCACTGCCCTGTGCCCACCTGTGGAGTGAAACTATATGGAAAACTAATGTCAACTATGGAGACGGCTCTGGGCCCTCCCCCTTCTCTTTGTCTCTCTCTGTCTCTGTTTCTCTCTGTTAAAAATTAATAAAATAAAATACAAATTAAGCATGAACAGCTTTCCAAAGCATTGCTTCACCTAAAGATTCAACAGAGAAGATTCTTTTTTTTTTCTATCTTCTGGTAATTTTTTATTGTTAAATTTATTGGGGTGACATCGTTTATTAAAAATTATTTAGGTTCCAGGTATACAATTCTGAGAATATTTTAATTTTACAACAAGCTGAGATTTGTTATGGACTGCAAAGTCCACATGGATTTTTAGGTTACAAACTGACACTTTTAACTCATGGACTTCAGATAGGAGGACAGTGTGAATCCTGCACCCCAAGTGTTGATACCCGCAGCTCTCAGATGCTGGTAACTAGCCTATAACCGCAGACTGGAGGTTGAGGGCTTCTTCTGTGGAGAATCTGAAAGGCCAGAGGAAAGACTGTCTTTAATAACATTTGGGGATCCACCCCCAAACAAAAAGGCAAGGTGCCCTTTCTACCTATTATTGCTGCCTCACTTTTAAAGATGATCGAACAGCTCAGGACCACCCGAGTCTTGGATACGATGGATCCTCACTCAGCTCCATTTCTGTCTCCTTTAAGGTTGTTGTCCTGTACTCTAGAACCTGACAAGCTAAAACTAATCATTTCCAGATGACCTTGCAGCTAGGATATGAGAAGAGATGGGATTCCACCAAATAAGAAGCACTTGAACAATTTCGGAAGATGGAAGGGAGGGAGGGGCCATCTTCCTCATGCTTGGGATTGTGTTTCTGCCAGCGACTCAGGTTTCCGACAGCACTTGTGGGCAGTGAGTGACGGTTGAGGCCTCTTGAGTTGTGGCAGCTTCCTGATCTTTGGATTGTGTCTCTGCAAAGTGTTCTTGAATTGAATTCTTCCTGTGGCAGCCTTCTGGCTCCCTGACTCTGAATGAGGGGAAGTACTACTTCCCTTAGAAGGCAGTTCTCTGAAGTTTCTGGGGGCTCAGCCTAAAACTTTACACCCTAGTCTTCCAGCCTTTGCACTGATATTGAGAGCACTCAACCCCCTGTATTAAATCCCTTTCTTCTTTGATATCTAGTGACTTCTGTTTTACGGCTGGCTACTAAACCTTGACCAATACAATATTAAGTGGGTTGTGGCAAATACTGCTAGCTTTTTACTAATATCTAGTCTCTTTCATTCGAAAACTCTGGACTTTTAGCTGCAAATATGGCTAACTAGCCTAACACTATTTCCCAGTCTTTCTGGCAGCTAGGTGTGACCATGTGACTAAGTCTTAGCTAAAAATGTATGATCAGAAGTGATTTGTGCCACTTCCAGTTCATTTCCTCAAGGGGAAAAGGCATGTATTTCTTTCTTCTGTTCCTCTTTCCCTCTGGGTGGGATGTAGCTGTGTTGGTAGGAGCTGAGGCAGCCAACTTGGACCCAGAGATGAAAGCCATATGTTGAAGATGGCTGAGTCACATGACCAGGACAACATGTGCCTGGACAAGTATGTGATAAAAAGTTTAAATTCTATATTGAAGCCAGGCTTTGGGGGAACTCTGATATAGCAGCTTAGACAGAAATTTCACATATACAACCTATAATTTTGGGAAAGTACCTAGTAGGAAAGACAAAATAATAGAAAAAAAGAAACTCAGAAAACAGAGAAAATATAGAGAACAGAAGAAAACTATTTTTACAGAGCCATAGTTAATGTTCTCAGGGGAAGAACAAAAGAATTATATCAGTGGAAAATGAACAGAATTGCAGTTTTAAGAAAATATTCAGAAAACAAAAAAGAGTTTTTAAAATTAAATAACCAAAAATTTTCAAAAGTCAGGAAGAGGGTTAGAAATCAAGCTTAAGAAATCTAGAAAAAACAAAAAGTCAAGGAGAAAGAAAACAGGAGTGAAATGATCAGAAACTTTGGAAGTAATTTTAGTTGGTCCAAGATTTTACTAATAGGAATTACTGTGAATGAACACCAAAAATGGAAGAGATGAAATAATGAAAGAAAACTTCTCCCTCTACAAGGATATGAGTTTCCAAGTTAAAAGGACAAATGAAGTGCTTACTGCAATGAAACACTCCAGTCTCAGAACACTTGGTATAAGAAGAACCTTGAACTATTGAGAGCAGACTTCTCAATAGCAACCTAAGAAGCTAGAAGGCAGTGGGACACCATCACCAAAATTCTGAGAGAAAGTGATTTTCGGTTTAGAATTTTCTGTGTGGACACATGATCAACAAACTGTGCCCATTACAAGAAAAAGAGTATTTTCAGACAATGAAAATATGAGATATTCTTTCATCCATCTTTTCGAGGGAAGCTATTGAAATGTGCTCTTGCCCATAGAGGAAATCAACCCAGAGAGAAGGAACATGATATATGGGGGGGCAGGAAATAAAGGAGAGAGGCTGTTCTGGGGTGGACTGTGTCTCCCCAAAACTCATGTTAAAGTCCTGAGACTTATTTGGAAATAGAGACATTGCAGCAGCTGTAACTGGCTAATGTGAGGTCACACTGCAGTTGGATGGGCCTCTAGTCCAGTTTGGCTGGTGACCTTATGGGACGAATGCCTTGTGAAGATTGGGATTATGCTGCCGTAGGCGAGTAACTACCAGAAGCTGGGGTGAGGTCTTGAACAGCGCCTCCCCTAGGGCTTTCAAAGGGAGCACGGCCCTGCCAAGGCTTCGATTTTGGACTTCTAGCCTCCAAAACCTTGAGACAACAAATTTCTATTGTTTAAGCCATGGAGTTGTAGTCCTTTGTTACAGCAGCTGTAGGAAACTCATATAGAGGCAAATGGACATCGATATATAAAGAGAGGGTGGCCCCAGAATGATGGTGGGGTGGCAGACCAGCGAACAGCCTGGCTATGCGAAGTAGGAAGACAGAGGCTCTGAGACTGGTGTCTCCAGGAGGAAAATCATGCTCATGTATATCACGTGTCCTATTTTCCCACCTGGAAAGGGATATGGGGAGAAGTTTTACAGCTCTGCTGGTGAGTTTGGGAAGAAGTATTGACTGTAAGACACACACTGGGCATTCCACTTTTGGGGGCCTCCTCTCATTAGAGAGCTTCGTCTTTCCTTTCAATAAACTTTGCTGTGTAACCATAAAAAAAATAAAAAAAAAAAGACACACATACAAAGGAAGTGCAATTATAGTACACTACTTGGCTTGGCAGTAAACAGCAGCTACCTAATCACAACAGTGTATACTCTGACTATTGACTTATCAAAAATTGCAATGTAACAATCTTGAGAGGATGGGGAAGTGTAAAAGGGGGAGCAAATAAGAACTAAATGACCTTATCCCGTAATAAAAACCACCAAACAATGAAAGGAAGAAAAGCATCATAAGCAAATTATTTGACGTTAAATAGCTTAAAACAGCTATAAGAGTTTTTAAAATATGTCTGTCCAGGGAAAAGAATTTGGAGATGAGAAGGATTTGGGTCAGTGGTCTGCTAATTTTCAATATATCTTTTAGCACTCTAATTTTAAAGCGTGTGCATGTCTTATTTCAAACAAACAAACCAAAAATAATTTTTTTTAAACAAAATCTTCTATTTCCTTTTTTCTTACCCAAAGGAGAGGAGAATAATTTCCTTTTTTTTTTTTAAAGGTTTATTTTACTGTGTTGACACAGAGACAGAGACAAAGAGAGAAGGGGGAGGGCCCAGGGCAGTCTCCATAGCAGTACATCTTTAACTTTCCTACTGGGGGCCTCCCACGTGGGAAGCTCACCCTGGAGAACTGAACTGGAGGCCTCCCACGTGGGAAGCACACCCAGTTCAGCATATGGGTCCCCATGGGTAGGGGCCAGGACTCGATTCTCAGACCCCAGGGCTGAAAGGTGAGCGCTCAACCCACTGAGCCATCCCAGCTTCCTGTGCTTCACTTACCTGTCTCAGGTCCTTGACAACATTGTCATACATGATAGCCTTCTTTTTAGTTTAACTGTTTTAGTCATTTCTCTGTACCTCCAGTATTTCCCTGTCCCATTAGTCATTTCAGTCACTTTTTTCTTTTCTCATTTCAGTTTCTCCTCATCCTTCCAAAGAAATGGGCCTGGTACCCACACTGAAGAAAGTTTGCTTCACTATGTGCCATTCAGTGAAGCTGTGTGGCTTCTCCTGCCCTCCTGGGGTCTGTTGAAACTTATGGACGTTTCGGTCCATTTAGCTCTAGTCTGACCCCCGATCTTGTTCAAAATGGCACAAAGAGCAATCTTGTGTCTGTGTAGTTCGGGTTCATTCCCAGGTTTTGTTTCATGTGTCCCCATTGCACTGGTCTGTTTTCCTTGCCTCATGAACTTTGCCCAATGTGTTATAACCCATGGATAGGTTGTGTTATGAAAATTCTGTCACATAGGCTACGGATAATGATGGTTAATTTGAAGACCATCTACTCTCATCCATTCTCTTCTGGAATGCTCTGTCTGTCTCTGTTTTTATTGATTCTGAGAAAATGGCAAACATTGGAAGCAGATTCTGCTTTCAACTATAGACACCCAATCGCAGTATGCTATAAATATAAAACCGGGTTCTGGCATTTTGAGTGAACGGAGGAGCAAATCTCTATTTCCTCACTACCTGTTTGCAGTGGAGGAGATGGGTGGGTGTTAAGCGCCTCTGCCCGTCCCCCCAAGTTGCAGCTCCTCTGCCTAAGCATTCATTCAGTCATTTGTTCAGCAAACATTTATTAAGTGTCACAGTGCACACATCCAGGGGGGCACAAACCGAACGTTTGTCAGATGAAACTGTGTGACAATGAGCCTCAGGTCACTGAGGTGATGGAGCAGGGAAGAGAGGAAGAGCGTGGCAGGCATGGGACCCCCGTCCGTCCTGTGTGAGAGCTCCGGGGTTGTTGACCCCTGGCCTGAACCACAGCACGCCGGCTTGTCACGGACCCGTCACGTGGGGCCGAAGCAAATGCCTCGCTGAGGTCTCAGGTCGATTACATCTATTGCTTCCACCTTATCTACATGGCCTGTCACTCTATCATAGAAGGAAATTAAATTGGTCCGACTTGATTTACTCTTTACACGGCTGTGTCCATGAGCTCCCCAGGCCTTGCCCCCTTCTGGCTGACTGCACATTGATTGCTTGATGATTTGTTCTAGCATCATCCCTAGAAGCCAGGTTAAGCTTATCAGGTTACAAGGAATGTGGTCATCTTTTTCCGCTTCCTAAAAGAGGGGTATCATAGTTGTTCTTTGTGACACTCCTGAGGCAACGCCCCTTCTCTGAGAAATGCTCAGAACAATCGCCAGTCCCTCCCCAGGGCTCCCTGCCAATTCCGTATGTCCATTCAGTCGAGTGTCGTGAGTCCCTGTGGGGTTAGTTTCAGGCAGCTTTTTGCAAAGGACGCTCCTCTCTGTCAGGTATACTGGCCGTGGCCACGTCACACAGACTGGGACTCCATGCCTGGAAAACAAACCGCAGACAAAGGAAGCCTCAAAGACCCCGTACTCATCAGCCACAGCGTGGGGCTGGGAGGAGATCAGAAACCTGGAGAATTACTGGGAACTGCTTTTGGCCCCAGAAGAAACGTCTGCTTGTGGTCGCTTTCCGAGTGAAGCCCACAGACCTGCCAGCAAAACGCCAGCTTTTGGTAAAGATAGAAGTAAAAACACAAGTTCAAACCTCTGCTTTTTGGAATCCTCCTGTTAGCTGCATGTCCTCTTTGTTCATGGGGAGTGGTGTTTCCCTGGGTCTTTCTTTTGTGGCGTGTGAATGAAGAATCCTTCTGGTGACATTTCGTAAGAGCCCCTCTGACCTTCCTGCTGATGTCCCTGCCGCTCAGGCCGTGTCTTTGCTCCTCATGGTTTGTTCTTTCCTTCCTGGGCTCTCCCTCTTGTCTCTACTCTGTCTGCTCCCACCTCCCCCACATGTAGGTCCCCGAACACGGCTCCGTCTTGCTCCACTTCCATCTGTTCTGTGTTCTAGCGTTTTTCCTGAATCTCCTGAGCGTATTGTTTAAAGGGCGCTTGCTTTCCCCCCATATTTCCTTCTCTGTTTGATTTTATTCCCTCCATTAGGTAGGAAGAAACTTCTTACTCATTCCTTCAGTTTATAGCTATCTGCTTCTTAAAGGTTCTCTCTGGGTCCTTTCCTTCTTCTTTATGATCAACTTCTACTTAGGATCATAGAATTTTGCACTCAGCTCCAAATCTCTTAATTCTTCTTTTCCAAGGAAATGGATCAAGATAAAGTAAATTGCTCCTAGGATACCATTATGATTTGGCAATTCTGGTCCTGATTTATTCTGCAGATATTGTAGTCTAGAAGATATTTTCTGTGCTCTCTCTCTGTCTCTCTCTCTCACACACACCCCGAGAGGCCAACCTCGCATTTCTTCACAAATCTCATTTCTCATACCAGCCCCTAGATTTGCAGATTAATGTATGCTTCACACTCATGAAAGGAAATGGTTTAATTATTTTCCCATGAGGGAACCAAGAAACTCCAACCACAGCCTAAAACTTCTTCCAGCTTTATTTCTTCTCAGTGTTCTCCCCTCCCCACCCTCCCCTCCATACACACAACTTCTCCACTTGTCTCCTTCTTTAGTGTCTTCCTGCTGGTCCTGGGCACACGAAGCCACGTGTGAGATCTGAGGCACGTGAAAAGCCTCGCTTGCTCCCCCACCCCCTTCCTGCCCTGTCTGGTTCCATTGCCTGGTCTCCTTCCATCCGGGCCCTCTCTTGGGAGCCAGCTGCTCTTCGGAAGCTGTGTTCCATGGCTAACTCTGTAAGTCACTATCATGCCCATCAACTTCAAATCCTTTATGAGGACTCTGAAGAATGGGGGCATGTACATTTGAGGGACTCAAGAAGAAAATTGCCTCCTGCTCTGCTTCCTGGAGAGGCGAGGTCAGGGTGAGGAGTGGCATCAGGGGGCCAGTTAGGGGTCCTTGGAGCTCTGACTCAGGAAGCAGGAAAGTTAGAAATCAAGAAGGTAGGGGTATGGTCATCCTCCATCATAACGTTTGGCTGGAGGGTAACACTAAGCCTCTCCATTAAAAAGCATAAGAGATAGGGAAGGACATTTGGTGATTTGATCCAAGCCTCACCTTAGGGTAAACGGTACACATCCTCCATAAATGGCTTTAAGTTTACTTTTTTTGTTGTTGAGTCTTTATTGTTTTTGACAGAGACAGAGAGAGACAGAGAGAAGGGGGAGGGCCCAGAGCAGTCTCCATAGTTGTACATCATCAGTTTTCGACAGGTTTTGTTCCACACAGGTGGGCGGGGGCCGCGCAGGGCAGGAACTGGGCTGGGGTCTTCCTGCACAGGAAGCACACCCCAGTTCAGCATATGGGTCCACACAGGCCAGGGCTGGGATTCGATCCCTGGTCTCTGGGGCTGCAAAGTGAGTGCTTAACCTGCTGAGCTATCCCTGCTTCCCCGAGTTTTCTTTTAAAGTATTGTGGTAATGAGATGCCTGCTCCATTTGCTGGGAAAATGAAGAGCCCTTTGAACAGGCACTGACGTGGGGACGACTCTTCTTCTTCCATGCAGCTGAAATACTCCCAGGCTTGTTTCCAGTCAAGTGCTCTGGTCAACAACAACTCCTCCCTAAAGCATGGGGCCATCCATGTTGCTCCTCAAGTTCAGTTGTTTGCAGAGGGAAATTAAAGGGAAGCTGACTTCTGTTTGCTTTCACTCCTCCTACCTCTGACCAAGTCCATGCCTGAGAGCTGGCTCAGTGGTTCTCAACTTTGACGGCACGTTATATTATAATCCCCGGGGAAGCTTTTAAAACTCCTACCCAGACCAACTCAATCCAAAGCTCTGAGAGCGAGAACCCACGCAACTAAAGGTCCAAAACTGCCCAGATGACAGCAATGTGCAGCTGAGGTTGAGACCCTCTGAGTTTGCTGGTGTAGAGTGGGGTGGAGACCCCTGCTGAGTCTCTGTGTTCCCCTTGCCCCAAAGCACTGGCTTCGTCCCCTCATTCCAGCGACTGTCAGAGACTCTATGTTCAAGTCATTCTCTTGACCCCAGAGATTTTGGGCAGCCCATTTGAAGTGGCCTAAAGGCTCACTAAAGGAACACCAACAGCTGGCAATCAGTATGGCACAGTTGTCACCAGTCACGTCAGTGTCTGTGTGAGTGGCTGTAAACACTATTGAGTGAGTTGCCATTTCCCTCGGAGTTGGGAGGCCTGGACCCCATCTGAGCTCTCCTAGGCACTCTCAAAGCCGAGTTCTTACTTGCTCCAGTGGACACTCTTCGGCGTCATCCTGACACTGTGCTATACTTCTTACCTGTTTCTCTCCACAAGCTATATGCCCAAGTGATGTACCCCATGGTGCTAGGCCACTCAGGATCCACGCGAAAGGCACCCATGTAGCGTTGTTGAGTGGCACAGAAAACATGTCATACGCTTTGATGGAAATCTAGTGGACTCCTGGGAAGAGGTGTGAAAAAAGGAGCTACAGCAGTGCCGTTGAGATCCCACCCCTAACCTGTGCGTCAGGATCTTCCCCTGTCTCCCGCCCGGTCCCCAAGCTAGGCGCTTACCTCCCTACCTCCCTGCCTTCTGCAGGCTCCGGACTCCCCCTGCCCAGGGGCTGGTCCCATCCCCAAAAGAAATGTGTAGGAAGGTTTCTTTCTGAGTGAGAGACTGCTCCTCTCGAGAGCTGCCTGATTTCTGACTCTCAGCCTCACCTCTGCCTGATTTCTGACTCTCAGCCTTATCTCACCCCCTGCTCATCTGCTTCCCTTCCTTCTGCTTATCTACTGCCACCCTCACCCCCACCCCTGTGGTTCTCTCTGGCCCAGACTAGGAAGCACGGCAAGCCCCTGGCCCCCACCCCATTATCTTGCTTCTGCCTGAGCTCCTGTCTTTGGCAACTCTTTTCTCTGGGTTTGAGTTCTGCCCCTGTCATCGAATCCTTCCCAGCCTAGATATTTATGTGTTGTTGCTGTTGTTATTATTATTATTTTTCATAAGGGCTACATATGCCCAATAAATCTCCAAAGTTACAAAGGGGTTTATTGAGAAATGTCGGCTTCCCATACTATTACCCAGTCTCACCCAGGTCTTGTGCCCGGAAGGACCCCCTAGCCATGTTCTACAAGCAGAAGTACAAATGGTAGCTCACTGTACAACCCATGTTGCTATGCTTATTTGGGGGGAAATATGCCTTGAAGATTGCGGCAGACCCATGCATAGAGAGTGCTGCAGACCCATGCATAGAGAGTGCTGCAGACCCATGCATAGAGTGCTGCAGACCCATGCATAGAGAGTTCCACAGCTTAATGGCCTTTGCCTGATTGTGATATTTTAACCACCCTCTATTGATGAACATTTAGGTGGTTTCTAATCTCTGGCTGTTACAGTGCCACAAGGAATATGCTTGTATGTGTGCCATTTTCCACGTGCATGGGGATATCTGTAGAATGAAATTTGCAGGAATGGAATTGTAGATCAAGGATATATTGTGTTTCTTAACTCTGATTTCCCATCCTTTCTGAGCCCGATTTCTTTCTTTTTTTAGATTTTATTTTATTGTTTGAGAGAAGGTGTGTGTGTGTGTGTGTGTGTGTGTGTGTGTGTGTCTGAAAGAGACAGAAAGAGACAGAGAGAGAGAGAGAGAGAAGAAAGAAGAGAAGGGAGGGGAGCCAGAGCAGTCTCCATAGTTGTGCATCATTAATTGTGACATGGTTTTATTCCACACAGGTGGATTTGGGGCTGCACGGGGCGGGAACCAAACCAGGGACCCCCCCACATGGGAAGCAAGAACTTTTAAGCCTAGCCATCCTGGTGGGTACCAGTTGCACCACAGTTCAACACATGAGTTTGCATAGTCCAGGGCTGGGAATCGAACCCCAGACCTCACGACTGCGAGGCAAGCGCTCAGCTGCTGAGCTATCCCAGCGTCCTCCTGAGCTTGGTTTCTAATGCCTGGTATCCTTGGTTACAGAGCCCAGCCCACTGTCATTGATGTCCCAAGTCTCTACTTTTCTGGAGCTGGTGGTTCCAGGGGCACTTCAGTGGGTCTGGTGAGTCCACTCGTGCTCGCCTGCCCAGTGTGCTCACTGCCAGACACCGTCTCTGAGCTGCCACCTCACAGGAGGTTGCAGTGTTTTCTCTCCCTGCCTGGGCATGTCCCACACCTTGGGATTATGGTCCCTGTCTATATTTAAAGTTGTTGAGTGCCCTTCCTTGTGTTAACTGGCCCTCTCAGTAGTCATCTCTGTGTACCCAGCTTCTCTTTTGTCTTCTTCAACCAAACCTAACTCTTTACCTCTTTTAGCAGGCCTGCCATATTGAAGACTTAGCACAAGTCCCGTGACCTGAACCATCTCCAGACAAAACAGCAGTGCCAATGATATGTGTCTTTCTCTCCATTCTTTCTGAGCTACTCCACACCTTCAAAATGCTCTCCAGTGGCCCAGAAGTTCCTCTGGGTCCCTTGCTTGGATTCCCTGTCTGTTCCAGATCTCTTATACCCCCACCCCACCCTCCTTACTTCAGAACATGCTTATCTTGTCTTCCCTCTCCTATGGGTCTTGTTAGGTAGAGTCAGCCTCACTGGCCGATGTCATCAATGTGATGGTTCTCCTAGAGCCGTTTTCATCTCGTGATACCTTTGCGGAAAGAATAATACTTCAGGGACGGGAGTTCCTGCGTTAAGGCAGGGCCAGGGTGAGAGGTCTGAGAGAAGGAGGGCTGGCTCATGGCCTAGCAGAGAGAACATGCCTGAAATATGGGTGTTCTGGGTCACCATTTATAACTGGTGATGCCAATGGCCTCTCAAGTGGCAGAACCCAAGTTTCCTCCTAATGTGTTTCTCATAGTGGTGTCAAGGTCACCTAAGATAACTGATATGCAATTAATCAGTGACAACTGGTCCAGGTACCAGGTATTGTCACTCTGCCATGAGCATTCCTCGAAGCCCAGAGCACTGAGCTGCCAAGGCTGCCAGCCCCTTGTAAAGTGGGCACTTGGCAATAGACATGGGCAAAATCGTCCTATCTTGTTCCCACCTCATTCTCTCGAAAGTACTGAGAATAAACCATGAAACCCTTGTTAAAATCTTGACATCATCAGGCCCAACGCTAATTTTTTTAATCTTGCCGCAAATATTAACTTCAGTTTCTGAGACTTGTAGAGTAACAAACTCGCCTGTGTTATGGGTAGGTGGTCCACTTGAATTTGTTTTTGCGAGTGCTAGACAGTGCAGTGTCCCTTTTGCATCCTATCAGCTCCCCCTGATTTTCAGAAGGCGTCTCCTGTGTCTGTGATTTACTCCGTGTCTTTGTGCTTCTTCGGCTTGCGGTGGCATCCCGACTGTCACAGGATGGCTCGCGGCAGCAGCCAGATGAGAGCTGACAGCTTTCTTGCTAGATGCCACCTCGCAATTCCCAGGGTGCTCCCGCCGCCACTTCTGACCTGAACAGCACAGACCCAGGTGTCGTGGATGCGGACGCGGGCTTTGTTTTGCTGTGTTGTTCTCCCGCCTTTGGTCCATTACGACTGGCCCGGGTTGCTGTGTCTCTGATGACTTCCTCAGGGAGGCAGGGATTAGGAGAAGAAGTGTTTTGTCCCATGCCTCGAGTAATCGTGAACGAAGAGAAGAATAAATGCTTCCTACAACAGCTGTGGGGACATTTTAGCCTCTCTTTTCCCCGGACCGACTCATAAGAAAATGAAATTCTAAATCTCAAAGGTGTGTTCCTATTCCCACATGCTCTCCACAGAGAGGCTTTTGGGGCAACTAGAATCCTGAGAAGTGCAAGGATTATTTTTCAAGGCCAGACGGTTAGTACCTAGCCTGACCAGGACCCGGGAGCAGTGTGAGGAAAATCAGCGTCCTTTTAGCATTGAAACCAAACGAGGCACAAGGCCAAAGTGCATGTGAGGGGGACAATCTGCTTATTTTAGGAAAACTGTGTCTTAAAGATGATTTCATAGTAAAAGCACAGAGTTCTCCAGCTTAATGTTCTATTTATGGGTATGTCATAATTTATTTTCATCCATCAGGAAGCATTGGTATTAGTATCAAAACTACCATAGCGTCATAACCAGCTGTAATTTGCTACAGCTGTATACATGTGCGAATGAATAGTCAACAGCTAAATATATCTTTATCTATATGTAGGTATGTATAAATATATATATATATCTGTATGTGTGTGTGTGTGTGTGTATATATATATATATATACCGGTAGGTATGTATAAATATATGTATGTATGTGTGTGTGTATGTATGTGTGTTTGTGTGTGTGTGTGTGTGTGTGTGTATATATATATATATATATATATATATATATATATATATATATATATATATATATATATATATATATGTATATATATTTGTGTTTAGGGACATTTATCCATACCATATATGCTCACATAAGGAGTAAATAATCTTTTACTTGTTCATCCACGCTGTTGTTTTTAGTTTTTTAAAAAATGAATCCCTTTTTTTTATAGTCTCAGATTAAGAATCTGTCCAAGTTTCGTGTATTCTTTCAATGACTTGCTTCAATATCAAAATTTAGTGCATCTTTAAAATCACACACACATACATATGAATAAAAATACACATATACTAACAGTTTTGACATTAGTCTTCTGGTCTTTCATATTTATTCAGATCCCCTCCATTGTCCTTCTAGAACAAGAGGGGTCATATTGTACTTTCTGTATTTGTGCACAGTTATTTCAAACATAATGTTCTGTTTTTGTTTTGTTTTTTGTTTGTTGTGAGGGGAGGTGTCCAAGCTGAATTGCCACTTGGACACATTGAGCTGAAGACATCTGTTGGACAGTCAAGATGAGATGTCAAGCATACATCCTCCACCTCAAGTCCAACCTTGGACTCATTGGCTCCATCCTCAGATGACATGGTCCCAATTTCCCTATTATCTTGGGCCCCAACTCTGAGAAACACTCCATTTTTCAAGGTCCTTCTTTACTGTGGCACTCAGAATTAAACGTAGTGTTCCAGATCATGGCTGACCAACCAGAGGGTCACTTGTTGTTCTAGATTCCTTGGAGACTAGCAGAGGTTAGTGGTGCTTAGCCATGGCCCCTCGAGCCTTCCCGTTTCAGTTCTGCTGCGGGCTCTGGTGTGTCTTGCCCAACAGCTCTCTCTGGCTGCCAGAGCCACATGGACGTGCCCTGTCTGAAGCGCCCAGGCACGGGCCCCAGGGAGGCCTTCAGTGATGACTGAGGCTCCCACAGAGTCCTCTCATTCCTCAGCCAGGGTGACGCTGAGATGCGTGTCCTCCACCTTGCTCAGAGTCCCCCAGGCTCCTGCCACCTGCGTAACTACTGGTTTGATACTCACCTTTATTGGCTCTTTTCCTACCCTACTTTCCTACTTCCTACAGGAAGAGATTACTTGCCACGAGCCGCGTCTAGCCTGGGTCAGGTGAGGGAAAGGGAGGGGGGTGCTCCTGGGTGCCAGGCAGCAAGAATCTGATTTCCCAGAACCGGGTCCCTTACTTCCGAGCAGCACAGCCTCAGGAAGCTGCAGGAAGCTTCAGCGAGCTTCAGCAATCAGGCTGTTGTCAGATGGCTTGGTGCCCAGCCGAGCAGGAGAGGAAACCAGCCTCTGACCTTCTGAGAACCCACCAGCCCAGGGAACCTCACAGCTCTGCTGAACGGGGCTCTGACAGACCCGGAGGCAGACAGATCAGCTGGGAGCTGGACTGCAGAGGAAGAAGAGGGGAGAAGGGACAGGGGGAGAGGGACTGGGGGTGGGGCGCAGGGAGAAGAAGGGAAGTGACAGGGAGAACAGGAGGAGCCAGTCAAGGCTCCTGACTTGACCCCCAATTCCTTTGCAAAGCCATTATCAAAATTGATTTTAATAAATGAAAGCTTTACCTGGGTCGAACATTGTTTTTAACTGGCAGCAATTAATTAATTAACCATCACTAGCCTGGACGTCATCATGGAATGATATTTTGATGCTAGCACATTATTGAAAATGACAGCCATTTTCTCCCCCCACCCCTAAGTAATCAATTAATCTGCCCCAGATGAAGATTCGGACCACGGCCTACGCGCACTCGCTGGAACCCCGAATCGTGGCTGCGTTAGGACTCTGCGCCCCGGTAAGCAGTTTGCGGCAAGTCAGTCCAAGTTAAATCAGTATTAAAAAAATAATAATAATAAATCACAATAGTTAACTTTAAGAAATCTCCAAAACATCTTCTTCATAATTAATAAATGAAAAATGTTTCTGCAGCTAATCAATAAAGTTGTTAGAGAGAATTGATCGAATGGGGAACTCTTTTTGTGGGTACAATTTTTCACCTATTCAGAACAAAAGACTCCCTCGAGTGCTATCAACATGATAGACACTTAAGAGTCTGACCCAAAAGGAAAAAAAAAAAAAAGAAAGAAAATAGGAAGACGATTAATTAAAATCTCCAGGAGTGACAGGTATTATACTTCCATCCTGTGGGCGGAGAGCTGGGTCAGGTGTGGAGGTGACGAATGTGCAGCCTCGGGGAGGAGAGAGACGCAGAAGTGCCCAGGGACATCCCTTCGCCCAGGCTGGGCCCCGGACACACTGCTGTCCAGCTTCTTTGGAAGATGGAAACAGGACTGGGCCGTGGTGGCCCGTGCCATTCAAGTTCAAGGAGTATGGTAGTGTCATTCTTGCAGACAGGGTGCATAAAATGCATGGAAATTCAGGAACAAAACATCTTGGAATTAACTTTAATGTATTAACAGAAGGTGTTCATCATGTCCAGGAACAAGAACCCTGGGTGTTCTACCGGATCCCAAACCTGACAGCTCTTTAGAATTAGTAGCTCACATTCTGGGACTTAGGTACATCTACTGAGGCAAAACCTGTGAGCCTGGCTCTGGGAATACGTGTTTTCAAAACGTGTCCTAGTGATTTGACCCTGGTTCACGTCAGGCTGTTGTTACCACTGATGTCGTCTATTTCCCTGCCTCCAGGTATAAATTCAGGCACCGAACATTGTATATATAGTGTCCCTTCCCTTTATCTTTTGTTGGACAAGTCATAATACGAAATATTTATTGAGCACTTACTATGTGCCAGGCATTGTACTGAGCACCTAAAATGCAATAGTTGATTAATCTTCAAAGCAATCCTGTGAGAGAAGTAACATGATTATCATCATTTAGCAGATGAGTAAACTGAGACCTAGGAAGCAGAAGTGATTGGCTGAAGGTCACATACCTAGAAAGAGACCAGGTTTGTCGGAGGCCATGTGCTTTCCCCACTGGACACACTGCCCCAAGTAAGTGATGGACGGCTGGGTGGACACAAGGCTGGCAGCTCTGAAGATGCAGAATTTGAATAAGAGAGTTCAGATCCGTAAAGCTGTGATGCATCTGACTACATGGGTTATAGTAACACTTTGTCCCTCTTTGTGGAATGCCAGCTACTAGTCTCTTTCAAGCTGAAAAGTAAAGAAGGTGGGAGAGAAGGTAGTTTAGAAGGACAGCTATGATTTTCCCAAAGTATTTTTTGCCAGTGAGCTTGCTCATTCACTAGAGTAACTATAATCGAATTAGCGGATGACTATACAGTATTTTTCTGACAACTGGGGCATGCGTTAAAAATGCAATACTCAGACCCACAGCAGATCTACCAAAATAGTCAGGCGATTTGCATTTGTAACAAGCTTCCCAGGTCATTCTGTGTCTGGTCAAGTGTGAAAACCACTGATGTGGCACTTTTCTTATTAACCCCATCTTCTATTCCCAAAGAGATGCTTTTGATGGTGTAATAGGGAATGTATTGGACAGGGAGTGTTCTAGTCATTTATTGCTGTATAACAAACCATACAAAACTGTAGTGGCTGAAAACTACTATCCAAAAACAAATGTTGACTTAGCTCACCAATCTGCAACTTGAGCAGAGCGGAAAGTGCTGGGTTGGGAAACAGCTACAGCATCACGTCTGCCATATTCTATTGGTCTATCAATCATAGAGCCCAGATTCAAGGAGAGGGGACATAGACTCCCTATAAATGGGAGAAGTGTCCAAGAATTTGGGGGCCATGTTTTAAAACCACCAGTCAGGATACCTAACTTGAACCCACCTTTGCAATTACTTGTGTCATATTGGAGTATTTCCTTTGCTTTTCCAGACTTAGGTTCATTGCAGAAAGACAAAGAGGGAATGATATTACTACCTAAGGGCCTCTGATTTTATGTCTACACATCACCAATAAGAGAGGTCTGAGTAGAGCGTGCGGGTGCAAGGAAACCACTCTTAAGACTTGTCTTTGTTCTTCAGTGGTTAATACTGTATCGAGATTCCTTCACACACGTCTGAAATCCATGTCCTTATGGGGCTTATTTAGCTTGGCTGCAGTTTTAGAAATCCCCCTGAGCTCCTAAGGGGGCTGCGGAGGTTAACTCAACTATTGGGATACAGGCCTAGTTATATTGCCATCCCTTCCCTTAGGCCTGCCCAGCATGAGGACACAATCACACAACAGCTTGCTCAGCCGCTAAAGGTCATTTCTGAGAAGAATGTGGAAAAAAGAATAGCTGCTACAGTGTTACTGTGGTAGCTTCTCCAAGCTCTGATCAAGAGCGCATCAATCCCAAACCCACCCCCTGCCCCTGTTGAGGAGGGGTGGGGGAGAAGGGAGGGAGGGCTTTGTCCAGTGCATCTTATTTCTTCATTCAGCGGATGAGAAAGAGGCTGCTCCTTCTGCCTCACAGTACTAAAGGGTTCAGGGAGATCAGAGTCACTCCCACATGCCAATACCTGGAACACAAGATGGGGGACTCCCACCAAGACCTCTTGTACGTGTGTAAAGTAAAGGATGAGAGTGAAGCACCCCCATAGCACCAAGATCCCGAATTCCACATAACTACACTAAAAATCCAAACATTGCCATTTTCGTTTTTTCCAATGGATGTTTGCAGAGCACCTCTTCGGAGAGGGGTGATCAGGGCGGGCAGGAAGGACGTGCAATGGAGAAGTGTTGACCTTATTGAGAAATTTCTGAGTGCCGTGGCTGAATTACAAACCAAGGAGAAGTCAGACACCTCAGAAAGGGAATGTTGACCCAATCAACTTGGTTTTTCATATTCCCCTTAATAACTTCTCATTTGATGTGTGATTGTAATTTATAAGTTCATCTTCCTTTTACATAACAGATGCACTCCAAAGAAGTTCTAAGTAGAAATATTTTTCTAAATAAATTTCATTTTAGATGTGCAACGAAAGGTGCCTATTTAAAGGAATCTTTACATAAATTGTATTTCTAATGATCTGGATTGACAATGTATAATATTTTCTTCTTCCCGGCTTTTATCTATAAAAAGATCAGGATAACCTCTGATATTTTCAGTTCTGATATTCCAATGATCCTACAAACTTGTTAGAACTTTTTAAAACCCCAAATTTAATAAACCAGAGACCCTATTCCTGGGTTTGAGAATGAATGTCCTTTTACTACTGTGGCCATTTAATGCACAGAACTGTAAATCTTTCTAAAAGTAGTAAAAACTTTTAGGGGTTCCTCAACATTTGCAGGAACACTCTATTGCAATTTCAATGAAACCTACCAATTCCATTTGTTAGACTCTTTCAGTTAGTTTGAGTTGACACATACCCAACTCATTTTGGCTTAAACAAACAAACGAAAAAGTGTGAGGTGGTAGAAGGGACTCAGTAGTTATATAAGAGGGAAGTTCAAGACATGAATCTGTAAGAACCGACTGATCCAGGGTCTCCAATGAAGTCATCAGGACATTGTGTCTCTCTGTTGTGAGAGTAGCTGTGCTGTCCTCTGTGTTGACTTTAATCTCAGTAGGCTTTCTCTACATGGGGACAAAGACAGGCAAAGACAGCCATCAGCAGAGGTAGCCTTATATATCAGCATGGCAACGCTAGCTGGAAGCATTACATGGAAACTTATGGTACATGACTAGGGCCATGTGCCCACCTCGGAACCATCACTTGGTTGATTTTGGGGGCCTGAGTCACATGAATGGGAAATGATGTCAACCCCACTCGAAACCACTCAGACTGAGTAAGCGGAAGGGAAATTCGGGCTCTGTTACCAGAAGAAAAGAGAAAGAATGTCAGGTCGGCAGAAAACACACCTTTTGCTCAATAAAAATGCATATATCTTGTATTAGTTTCCTAGGGATGCCCTAACAAATTACCACAAACTTAGTGGCTAAAAATGACTGAAATTTATTCTCTCATAGTTCAGGAGGCCGGAAGTCTGAAATCAAGGCCTTAGCAGGGCTATCCTCCCTGTGGAGGCTCTAGGGATGAATCCATTTTGCCTCTTCCAGCTTTTGGCAGTTCCTGGCGTTCCTTGGCTTCAGTGGTCACATTACTCCAGTCTCTGCCTCCCCCATCCTCACACGGCCTACTTCCCTGGATAGCTCTGTGTGTCCTTTCCCTTCTTACAAAAACACAGGTCACTGGATTTAAGGCTTACCCTAAATCCAGGGTGACTTTTTTTCTGGAGTTTCTTCACTAATTACATATACAAAGACCTTATTTCCAAATAAGATCACATTCTGAGGCTCTGGGAAGACCTGAATTGGGGTGGGGAAGGATAGTATTGAACACCACACACACACACACACACACACACACACACACACACACACACACACACACACTTTTGGGAGGTTCATGGAATTATTTGGTTCCATCAGTGGATCACTGAAAAAGCAGATGTACCTCAGATTAAGATGCTTGGAGTAGGGCTTCTCAACTTCAGCACATTGACATTCTGGGACAGGTGATTCTCTGTTTGGGGGCTGTCCTGTAGGTTGCACAGTGCCCTTGGCCTCTACCCATAAGATGCCTTTCCCAGTCATGACAATCAAAACGTCTTCAGACATTGACAAATGCCCCCCTGGGGTAGGGGCAGCAAAATTGTCCTCAGTTGAGAACCATTGGCTTTACCCGAACCTCAGGTGCTGTCAGGACAGCTAGAGTCATTCGGGTGACCCAGCATTCCTGGTACATAAGCCGGAGAAGTGTCATAGGGCAACATGTATAAGAAGGCTCAAAACAGCACAGTGCATGCAGATTGTTGCAGCTGGTGATGGAAACATATTCTAGGTGCCCATCACTGGGGTGAATTAATAAAGGAAGTGTGATTTAAAGTAGCCTTTACCCCACATACTCTTTATCTTCAGACCCAGCAAGCCTCTCCACCATCAAAAATGTCACTAAGCCGAGACTTCAAAATGCCTCAGGGTTTCCATTTGGTATTTTGAAGATAAAGTTCCATAGTCACTGTCACTCAAGGCTCACTTCCCTTCTATTGTTCACAGGCTCATTTTTAGGAAAGAGACTATGTTCCATCCATCCTTGTTTGCCTCCAGAACTTACTGAATGCTTTGCATTCAAACATCATTCAATACGTGCTACATTTATTAAATAGGTAATACTATTACCTGGGACTTATTTGTTAACTCTGTATAAGATGTATTGAGATTGCTTGAAATAGAAATAAATGTTTGATTTTTAAGAAAATAATCTATTTTTAGAACGTAAATATAATTTAACTTGGTTGCCCTGCAGAAATAGGAAATCTGATTATTCTTTGATCTTACTTTTCCTTTTTAAAATTTAATTCACGGGGAGACGACCAATTATGGATGACCCGACAGTTTAATAACATATCTGTTAATGTTCAAGAAAAGAAAACCAAAACAAAACAGTGAATTAAATTAAGTATTAACGGGGTTTGAATTGATTTGAAGAACTGAAACAAATAACTTTTGTACCCCATGGTGATCTAGTTTGATGTATTTTTACTGCTAAGACTGACTTCAAGTTTGGAGATAAAGAGGCTCCCTATTCCTAGGTCATGTAATGGTACTAGACACTTGGTGAAGTGTAAATAATAAGAAACACAGTAGCCAAAGTGTTAAGTAGGGTCGGTCCATATGACTCATTCACTTATTTACTCCTTCTTCAGTTCACCCACTCAGAAGCATCTACAGAGCACCTGCTGCGTCAGACACTGTTCTAAGTCCTAGAGATTTAGAGACAAACTATACACAGTCCCCTGTCCTCACGGAGCTGCCAGAACAGTAAAGAGCAGCCGGCATGTCAACAAACTGAGTAACACTCTACTACTGGGGTGGGAGTGAGTTGCGTACAGGGAACAGTGGGGACATCAGAGGGGCAGATCTACCTGGGAAGGGTCAGGAAAGCCCTCACAGAGAAGGTGACCATCTCATTGGCACAAAAGGCCTTGAAGGACATCCGGGGGAGGTGTCCAGTGGGCAGGGGACATTGAGAGTAGAAGAAAAGTCAGTTGTGCTGATACTGACCTGGGGGTCATTAGCCTTGAGATGGTTTTGGGAAACAGGGGCAGTGGCTGAGATCCCACATCTGCCACCACAGGTCACCTAGGAAGAGAAGGGTGAAAGAGAGCTGAGCTTCACCAGTGCAGGGGCCAGGGCTGGACCTTTGAGATTGAAAGCTGGTTTCTGAGGCTGAAACACCAGAGGAAGCTTCCCTTAATAGTTTAAGAACACAGGCTCTGGACGCAGACAGGGCCCTGTTCTAACACCAGCTGTGTGGCCTTGAACAGGTGGCTGAAACTCTCTTTGGCTCAATTTCCATAACCATAGAAAGGGAGGATTAGTAGTACACATCTTTGAGTTGTTGGAAGAATTAAATGAGATAATGTTTGTGAAACAGTGCCTGGCACACAGCAAACAATCACTGAACACTGGCTGTTGCTCTCATGTTATTATCAAAATGGAGGCAGAAGACTAGGGAACAAACCTTAACCCTTTAACGACTAGATTGGAACACGGGCTTTTATTTATTCAAAAAAATGTTTGTTGCACACAAGGAGTCTGTAAACTGAGAAGGGGGAAAGATACATTTTTATTTTCACAAAATTAACTAAAATCTAGCAATTTCCTTGGATTATGAATGTTGGCAACAAATTATGCTAGCATTAACTTTGCCACCAATTAAGATAAAAGTTTTCATATCACATTACAGTTATCGCAAATATCTGGAAATATTTATCAGAAATGGTATACTTTCAAAATTAGGGAGTAGGTAGACCACTTTAACTACTGTTTTTTTATATGCTATTAAAGAAGCACGTAGATTTCTATCTCATACACTTATGGGCTCTTATATTTCGATAACTATATTTCCATACAGTGGTTTCTTTTGTATCTATGCATTTAGGACACTTTATTCTGAAACGGGATCAGCAGGTTTCATCAGATTGCCAACGAGGTCACGAGACCCAACAAAGTTAAGAACCCCTTGGTACGTATCCAAATCTGGGAAAGACAGGTAAACAAAACAAAATAAAACAAAACAAAACAACAACAACAACAACAAACAAAACATGCTGTGAGTATGCGGGTAATATCAGGCAGTGACAGCTGACTGAAGACCACACAGCAGGGAAAAGGCATAGAGGGGGTGGGTCAATTTAAACAGCGAAGTCCGAGGCGTCCTGGGAGGTGACATTGGAGCGTGGACCTGTGGGAAGGCAGGAACACTCGTGTGTGTATGTCGTGGGGGAGGTGGGTTCCAAGCTAAGGGAACAGCAATGTGAAGGGCTGAGGCCAGAGGGCATTTGGTGTGTATCTGGGGTGGAGGTGGGGGGAAGGGAAGGAGACGTCGAGTTTCTGACGTCTGCAGTTGGGGGTCTCCAGCACCCAGAGGGAGCACACAGTAGGCACTCAATGAGGGTGGCACACAAGGAACCTAGTTCACCTCCCAAGCAAAGCTGGGCTGACCTCCTGTGCCTCGAGAAGGGATGAAGTTGGGTGGCAGAGGCTAGGGTGGGACCTGAGGCCAGAAGGAAGAGCTGACCCCTCCTCACTCAGCCCCAGGACCCGTGGCCAAGGAGAGGTGCAGGGTGAGCCCCAAAGAGCACAGATGAGGCCTGGGCTGCTTCCCAGGGGGAATGGATGGGCCAGAGGACACAGGCTTCTTCCCCATTTGTGAGCTAAAAACGGATTCTCCCACCGCTTCCCCATCACCCAATGCATTAACTCCTCATCCTCGACCCCCCTCAACCCGCGCCACCTGCCAGCGTCGGGTAATCAGACAGGGGAGTAGTCACAGCCATAGCGGAGTGTGACTGAGCCCTCATTTGTCCTGAGCGCTTTTCTGCAAGCTCTGCTAATTTAGTTCGCACAAGAAAACACTGTGAGGCAGGGCACGGGATGGTCCCCACTTCACAAACCGGGAAACGGAGGCCCGGGCTCGCCGGCTTCGTAAGTGTGAAAAGCCTCTTCCACCAGGAAGCGCACAGGTGTGGCAGGCGGTGTGTTCGTTTTTATCCGCACAGCCCCTGACACTATGCAGTCGGTGATCGATAACCCTCCCTGGAGAACGCTGCTCAATCGGGTCCTTGCCTAATGCTGGGATTTTCGGGAGCGGTCTTTAATAGCAGGAGTGCACAGACTTCAACCAGCACAGCAAGTGAGCGGAGTGTGACGCTGATAAGCTTGCAGCAAATCTGCCAGGTGCCAGGCGCGGTTCTAAGTGCTTGACATGCACTAACTTACTCCTTACAATAACCTCATGCAAGTGGGTGCCACACTCTGCCTTACAGGTGAGGAAATGGAGGTATAGAGTGGCGAAGTGACTTGCCCAAGGTCACACAGCGAGAAGGTGCAGAGGTAGAAGGGACCGCAGGCCGGCTGACTTTTAGCCTCCACACTCTCTGCGTGGAACCCCAGAATCCAGGGCTGTGGGTGTGCTTGTGTGTCAAGGATCTGTCTCTGATCACACCAGGGGACCTCCGTGGGGAGGCGAGCAGCTGACCTCGTAAATGACTGATTTTGACATCCGGATGAGGAAGACCAGAAATGCTACTCGCGTTGGCCCAGCTTGGGGACCCACATGCCCCACGGGGCCGAATGGGGCTGGGGCTGAGGGGACGGGGTAGTGGGACAGCTCCTGGAGAAGCAGAAAAGCCCAGGGAGACCCCGCAGTGGGCCAGGGAGCCCAGCATCACTCTAGACCTCACCCCTGGGTATGGCAAACACTCCAGAGCCAAACCCCATCATTCCTCGTGTCTGAATGACTGAAAACAAGAGCTCTAAAAAGAGACCCCTTAAAGTACTGAAAATAGGGTTTTTTGAGGAGTAAATCCATGGTACTGCTTCCCACATCTTAGCTTCCAGCTTCTTCCAGCCCAGAGCACTGTAGCAAGAGGCGAGTGGTCAGGGGGCTGCCCTGGGGCCTCCTGGAGTCCAGGTCGGGCCTCCCGACGAGCCTGCCTCCTGTCAGCCCTGGGCCCAGCGGACTGGAAGCAACTGGCTTAATAAATGTTTTTACTTTGGCATTTGGAGGAGGGCAGACCCTGGCCAGGCCTCGGAGCCCTCAGCAGCGCAGTGGGGCCCACTGACGCTTCCCTGCCCTTTCCAAGGTGTTCTCATGACAGCTGCTACTTGGGGGCCCTGCAGGCTGGAGCAACCACGGTGCAAGGTGGTGACCTTCTAAATCCGGATCAGTTAATGAACCTGGCCGGCCCCGGGGGCCCCGGAGGCAGCCCCGTCCACGGTGGCTTCTGCCACATTCCTCTTGTTTTCGATTCCTTTCTTCCTCCTCCTCCCCCTTCCCACGATGCCTGACATTTCTAAGGCCAAGTTTTGTTACAAGCAATTAGCCTGTGTCAGGGACCTGGGGAGACGAGCTGTGTGCCAAGACGCAGGCTGAGGTGGGAAGAGTGGAAGGGGGAGGGCTGCATGCTAGCTGGCTGCCAGGGAGGTCCAGGGGGGTCCAGGGCGGTGGCCCTGCACAGACCACCTGTCCCAGTGCTGACAGTAGGGCAGGAATCGCCAGGTGAGCGGAAGCTATGACAGTCCCTCACAGTGCAGCCCAGACGGGAGTCGAACGCGGCATTCTGGAGCCCCCTTCTTGCTGCTCACCTGGAAACACCCTTCTAGCCTGAGCTTCCCAGGCCCTGCAGGTGCTCAGAGGCCAGAGTTCATGACCCATTTTCAATCTTTGAAAAAAGGAAAAGAAAAATCCTGCATTTAGGCATAATAAGCTATACAGGCCAACCAAATCTGTCATATGTAGATATCTATTTTTTTACAATGTTGCCTGGAATTATTATTCATCTACTCCGTGTGGTTGTCTAGACGCTCAGTTATCAATTTTGTGTGCTGACTAATAAAGACGAGCAACATAAAGCATTTCTGAATCAATGCATTTCATGGGGTAGACGTCATCTCTCCCATGGCGGCGGGCAGGGCGGGGACGGTGGGCGCTTGGTGGGAAGAGAGAGGAGAGACAGGTGCCGAATCCACTTCCCGGCCTCAGCCTCAGGGCTCCCTGGGCCCCCAGGACCCCACAGGCCTCTGTCCTCAGATCTCATCTTCTCAGGGTCGGGATACAATGTGCCAACTTAAGAACTCAACCTGTGCTCCTGAGAGTCTGAGAGCTCCCCGAACTCTTCCAGGTTACAAAGGAGGAGTTCAGTCCTGGCTCTCCTGAGACAGTTTCCATCTTTGCTGTGAAGCCACAGGTGAGCGGTTCAGAAATAGGAGGCGCCGAAGGCCAGGCGAGCTGCTGGAGGTCACACTCACAGGGTGGTATGGATGGCCTCGACCAGAGCCCGGGTCTCCATGCCCCGTGCAGGACTCTTCCCACGTGGAGAATGAGAATGGCTCCCTGCCACGTGCATTCCATTCACATTCCATCCACAGCCTATGAAGGGAATCTAAAAAGAGAGTCTGCAATCGCAACAAGATCCAGAAACCCAGAAGGAATCAGTGCTAGTCCTAAAGCGAATGGTGCTCTCACCACCCCACTTGCAGCCCTGCTGCTAATCGCACCAGGTACGAGGGGGCTGCCTTCCTTTCTTCAGAGCAAGAGCGGAGCAAAGGAGAAGAGAGGACAAGAGAGACAAACGACTTGGAACCTGGGGGCGGGGAGAGTTAAGCTGCCACAGGACCCTTAGGGTTGGGGAGTTCTTTCTCCCTCGTTGGGTGGAGTTGAGGGTTTGGGAGCTGCTGCCCTGTCTTGCTGGGGGGAGGTGAGGGGGGCAGCCTGTGAATGTGGCCTGGGAGCTGGGATAGCGGACCCCATGCCTAGACTCATAGGTTGCCAACCCTTCCAAGCAGCCCAGCCGCCACTCTGGTGGCCCTCCTGACGCCCCGCAGAGATCGGTCTTCCTCTCTTCTAGTACTGCTCCAAGCAGCACGGCCTTCGTCCTCGTGGTCTCCTCTTACCTGTGGCCGAGCAGTCTAGGCCATGTGCAGCCCGGCTGGTGGTTGCTAGACCGAGCGATGAAGCTCCCGCTCAACTGCTTCGCTATGGAAGGCGGGGAACACCCCTCCTCCACGGTGTCCAAGACAGAACAGATGTGACCATTCGGCATCTTCCTCCCCACTCTTAGCACTTTTTCAAAAATTTCAGGGTCCGCCATTGACCTGATGGTTTTTACAGCCATGACAAAAGTAAAAACTGACAGGAAGCAGCCTGAAATATGCAGTTAAAGCATCAGCAAGAGGGTCCCTCGTGACTGTGTGCTCACCCGTCAACAGCACCAGCTCCCCACAGGGTAAGAGCTGGACCAGGCCCACTGCCCCCTCTGCCCATGACTCCCCCCATTGAGTGACTTCTGTTTCCTGGGTCACATCGCCCGCCCCTTATGTCCTGACCATCCACGAGGGATGACAGGTCTCCAGCAGCAAACTGAATCAAACCCCTTTCTCGTTCTTTCTATCTGGAGTCTGTTGAAGTCTCCAAGGGGTGGGGGGCAGGGTTCATTAAGACCACTGGCCGAATCGGCATCCCCTGGAGGGCAAAGAAGAGAAGAGCCTAGTGAAGGACTTAGACATGCAAGATGCTTGTAATTCTCTGTGAATCAGGAGTGGGGGTGGAGATAGCACCGGAGAAATGATAGCTGAAGTTCCAAGGAGTGAGGGGACAGACAAAAGGAAAAGAAAAATCCTCCTCCTCCACCCTTTCCACCAAACAAAACAAGAAGTCAATTAACCAATGTCACCCTTTATGTTTAAGAGGAGCCAGAAAATAGTTTCAGGAAGAAGAGCCAGAATGGGTCAGGAAGGGAAGCAGTTCTGGTCCGTCTGGGCAGCACCAGCTACAGTGATTCTGATTGTGGCCCATCCGAACAGCATCTCCAGTGTCCCCAGTAACTTGTTAGTGGTGCAGATGTGCGGGCTCAACCCCAGATGCACTGGGCCAGAAACTCTGGGGGTGGCCCTGAGATTACAGTTCAATGAGCTCTCCCAGGGATGCCGATGTTCACTCAAATTTGAGAAGCCCTCAACAACAGCTGCACCTAGTTTCTTGCAGTGGGGGCCATTCAAATGAGAGTGGCTTCTCCTGTCTGTTCCCCAGCTTTGTTTCAAAATCCTCAAGTCTGCCTCCCTCCAAAGGCCCCTGTGTGTCACTCGCCCGTGCGAGCAGCCTCCTGCTCTGTGTACACCGACATCTGGGACACCCAGTTCACACTTGCCTGTCTGTTGCACACAATCGATGCCCCAGACTGGCTGGAGGTGCCTGAGGTGGGGGTGGGGGTGGGGCAGCACCCTTGCCCTGGAATTCCCTGTGTCTCCAACCCCGTGATCCCACACACACCCTGGGTGATCCCAGGTGGTGGGCCCACAGAGCTGGTCCTCCAAAGGAGGTCCCAGAGCCAGTGTGTAAATCAAAAGGGATAGCCTGGGGGCACTGAGACCTCAGTTTCCTCCTAGGGTCGCGCTCCCAGCATGGAACCCAGCGAGCAGGCCCCGCCCTTCGGGCCCCTCCATGCTGTTCCCCGTTTGGATTAGAGGCTGAACACAAACAGAATACAAAAGACAAAAGACAGGGAGCTTTCCTGGCTGTCAGAGTCTATAAAAGTCTGAAAAGTGACAGCAGGAGCTCTCGCCTGCTGCTGCCGCCCTGAAACCCAGAAAGAATCAATTTCAGACCCAGGGCCAAATAGTGCCCCAGGGGGTGTGCCTGTGACAGGCGCCAACCCCGCCCAGACCCTGGGACCCCCCGAGATCTGGAGCAGAGTGGGGGAGGGGTGGGTGGGGACAACCTGGGATCTACAAAGAAATGAGTCTCTCTCTTTTTCCTCCCTCTCTCACTGGCTCCTACTGCCCTAGTCCTCTGAAACCCTCTTCACTCCTCATCTGGGACACACGCGAATAAATCATTGTCTTCCTCGCCTCACGAAAGCTAGAATGTGAGCCCAGGACTGGGGCCGCCTTCCCCTTTACATCCCAAGTCCCCTTTAAAAAAATCCACGTTTTCGATAGATACTTGCAATTCATTGATAGATGGTTTAGGGCTCCAGAAATTACATTCATGGATCTCAAGAAAGGAATTATTTATCAGGGACCAACGGGTGTGCGGGTCTCCTTGGGCGAGCACGCCCCCCATGAGCTATCTCAGGACACACGTCAGGTTCATGTATTTGTCTACTTATCTGATTTCGGAATATTGGTCATCCTGTAAATTAACATTTTTTTATTTTTTTATTTGGAGGAAACAGGAAGCTCCCAGGTTGTCAGATTTAGCAACTAAAAGCACCGGGCACCAGGACATTTGAATTTCAAAGAAGCAAATAATTCTTCCATATTCGCACACCCAAAATAGTGCACGGGACATAGGTATACTGAGACAGTCGTTGTTTATCTGAAATTCAAATTTACTGTGTCCTGTCATTTATCTGGCAGGACTAAGAAGAATTCAAATGCAGAAGGACAGAGGGGCACTGGCTGAGGAAAAATATAAACTTTGAAAATTGTATCACACTTTATTGTGTTGTTTTAAAATAAGGAGCAAAATCAAAACCCGCTTCCCAACGCGTTTCTTAAAAGCAGAAATCAGGCTTCCTTTATGTGAATGCAGAGGTAGGTGCCAAGCGGGGGTCTCAGCCGGAGCGATTGGAAATCTCAGACGGAGCTTAGCAGTTTTTGTAAAAAGGAAAGTTGGCAAGTGATTAGTGCCGATGCGGGCCAGCTGCTCTTTTGTACTTTGAAAGAAACAATTAAAATGTCCGGGACATTAAACTTTAAAGAGCTGGGTTGTTCATGTTCAGAAGCTAATTTTAAAAAGGGCCTGATAACCTGAGAGAGGAAGGGACACTTTTTGGAGAATACAATTTCTGTCCAGCCCTTCTGCCTTCAAGACTCTACGTTTTGGAAAAATCATTTTAGATAGATGGTGATAAATAGCCAGGTAGAGAGCTGTCTTGCTCGAACCTGAAGATACCAGATGCAATATTAATTTTCTTCTTACACTTCTTATTGTAAAAGGCACAATCTGTGAAATTGAATACATCTGGAAAAGACAGACCCAGAGCTAGTTTCTTTCTACAAATTGTGGAGCCCCTGTGATGTGACAGGCACTGGGCTTAAGAAAGAAAAAAACAAAACAAAAACCAAACCAAACGGAACAAAGCAAGTTTCTACCCTGGAGGGAGCTCACAGTTGAGTGGGGTGGGGGTGGGGTGGGGTGTGGAAAGTGGGGAGCGTATCTCTCAGCAGACTCCTCCCCAGTGGGGTGGGGGAGGCAGTGAGGAGCCAAAGCTCCAAGTGTGGGCTCTGCACTCAGACCCGGACTCAGACCCAGACCTGTCACCTCGGGGTCTCTGAGCCTTAGTTTCTACATTTGTAAACCCTGAATAAAGATGAAATTACTTCAATGGATTGTGATGACTAACTCGATAAGCGACACAAAGAGCTTAGTACATCACCCGCCATTTAGCAAGTGCTTCCTAGTATCAGCTCTTATTCTGTGTTGACACACCTTTTGGGATTTATGGGAGGCAGGGCAAGATGGTCACTCCACCTGGTTGCAGAGATGGAAAAGAGCAACGTGGCTTCCCAGGGGCTGGGTCTTAAAGGAGAGTAGGATTTTTTCAAGTAATTGAAGATATTTCTTTCATGGGGCATGAAAGGGGTGTGGTGTGTACAGAACAATGATAGTCATGTGGCGTGGCTGTCACATGGTAATGACAGTGTTTGGGACAGCAGAGGCAACCCGAGACCCGATTAGCAGGGCTTCATAAACCATGCCAGGTGTTTGCCCCTCTAGAGGTGTCAGAAAATTCTGGTGGAATTAAAGAGGGTAGGGATCGAACCTGTTTTTCTTAAATGATTTTTTTATTATTATTAAATATATAGGGGTGACATTGGTTGGTAACAATTACTTAGTTTCCAGGTGTAGAACTGAATATTGCATCATATATGCATTGCATTGTGTGCTCACCACCGAGAATCAGCTCTCCCTCCATCACCATATATCTGAATGATTTGTAATAGTGAGGTGGGAAATGAATGGGAAGGAGGCAAGAGGAAAATAAGGGAGACAAATTAAGTGCCCATTTCAATGAGCGACTAAGAGGATGCTGAGGACTGAATTATGTTGGTGGCCAGATAGGTGAAGATCACAGTGATACAAAAGATACTCAGGAGGTGGGCTCACGGCAGGGCTTGCAGACCACCTGGCTGTAAGGGATGGGGAAAAGGAGAGGCTTGGGATGATTCTCAGGTTTCTGACTTGGGTAACACGCACGAAGGTGCCGTTTACTAAATGGTGAATGGGTCTGGGGGGTGAGGGTGGGGAGATAGAGAGATGTGAATAATACATCTCATTTTTTATTTGCTGAGTATGAGGTGCTTATGGGCCATTCAGAGGGAGACTTCTGCCTAACAGGTCCAAAGAAATAGCAACCTGGGATTTGAGGGAGACATCTATCTATCTGCGGATAGAAAATCCAGGTGGCAATTGCAATAGTGAATTTAGATAAGATGGAGGACCACCCAGGGAGCTCAGGAAGGGGGCTAAGAAAAACAGCTAAAGATGTGGGAGGAAACCATGAGAGCCTGGATTATAGCCTGCAAGAGACCAAGCTTTAAGAAGGTGTTCTAAAAGGTGTCCTTTGAATTTGGTGGTGGCTGATGGCCCTAGGGTAGAGGCATCAGTCAGTGAGGGTGTTTTCAGCAGGAGAACCATGTTGCATCTAAGAGCTATGAACGTATTGCCTGGTAGAGAAGTATGGCTGCACAGAAAGAACACATAGCCTTTCTAAAGCAAAGCAGATGCATGACTTCATTACAGTATTCTCTCTCCCTGGAGTTAAAATGGGAACACATTGTCCTAGGAGCTCTAGCATAACTCAGAGATACTATATTTCACCAAGAAAATTCACACAATCACAGACTCCGCCAACCATCTCCTCCCGTAGCGTAGAAGATGCAAGGGCAAATAACTAGAAAGGACAATAGCTTAAATCGCATCTTAGTGAAAATAGTGAACCTACCAAAGATTTCACCTCAGCAACCCCCAACCCCCACCCCTCACCACTCCCATGATCAATGCAACTAGGTTCCATAGTTTTGTAATCAATCAGCAATTCTTAAGGGACTAGTACCGGTGAGGCTGTGTGCTAAGCACTGTGGACCTTACCATCGGCCTGACACAGTAGAACGTGCCAAGCTTTTGAAGGCTGTTGCTTGAGATACCCAACATGGCTCCAGCCTTCAAAAAGCGTCCAGTCTTGTTGGAGAGGGAAGACATAGACAAGGACGATGACTCGGAACGTATACAAGCTCCACGGGGATATGGATGTAACGTGAGCTCCGAGCACAGGGCTTCCTACAAAGGAGGGGTTCCATTAAGACTTAAGATTTGTTGAATGAAGACCCTGTATAGAGAAAAGATGGGCCTCCCTCTCGTGTTGCCGAATGTTGGAGGCTGGGAGAACATGGCAGATGGCAGAAGGCTTTGCAGGAGAGCTGGGACCTGGCCCGAGGCTTATTTTCTCCACTCCCCGTGTGCGTGCCCTTCAGATGGTGTAAGCGTTCTCTCAGACGGCAATCGCCTGCATAGATCAGAGATGAGATCAAGGTGGTTCTCCAGGCATAGCCTCACACTCAGATGGACCCTTACTTAATAAACTTTTGATCGTGACAATAATAACAACCAGATCGCAGCAGTCTGCTCTGTGCTGGAAATGTCCACTGTCAGACGCTTTTCCTTCCCCTCCCCCCAAGCCTTAGTTAGTGTGCTGGGAGCGTCCTTCTGAGTGGCTTACTTGTGTGCTCTTTGTAATAATAGACGTTTGGTTACCATAATTATCCCGTCACCTTTTGTCAGGGTTTAGGGCATAGGACACAGTTCCCACTAAGGTCCCAAATCCCTGCTCCTGGCAGCCCGGCCAACTAAAAGGCCACTGTAGTAACTTCACTGACCTCTCGCTGACCTATGGGATCAATGAACAATTAATTACTATCATCCCACTCCAGGAGAGATAGCACACTGCCATTTCTCAATTACAACAGGAAGTGCCCCTTGGCTGACAGCTGCCTGTCGGCCAAGCCAAGCTGCCTCCTGATTCTGACCCCTCCACCGCTACACATGTGCACACGCACAAGTGACCACACAGGGCCTGTGTCAGAACACAGCCATTCCCCAAGCACACCCTCAGACACTCATAATCACACGGGGGCCCACCCACCCATTACACCCTCCCCACAATCACATCAGGGTCTCACTCAGATCACACCCATAGTCTCTATCAATATTGATTTTCCTGGTGTATTACGTGGCATGTATCCTGATACGCCTAAGGGGAGGAGGTGGCCCATCAAAAAGCTGGGACTGGGGAAGATGTTGTCTTCACTATACTTCCGTGACATCTCTACTGACAAAACCTTTGATTCTTGTCACTTCCAGCTCTTCCTACATCTTCAGTGCCCCCTCCACCCCCCTCAGACACCTTAACCGTATAACCTGCACCTTTCCTAGCCCCCAACATGACAAAATGCTTTCAGCATAGACTCCCCTTTCAGTGCCTGCCCCCCCTCCCCCCCACGATACAAGACTGAAGCTGGATTTATCACTTCTAGAATATACATCCATGACAACAGGTATCTTAGAGTATCACTCCTATAGTTACCCAGGGCATTTAATCCTAAATTCAGAAGAGTAAATACGGTGGCAGGATCAGGGTCTCTGGCTCAGCCCAGAGGTGGGAGTGGGCTATTTTGGGTCATGCAGGCTCTGAGAACCCTCATATCTCACTAGGTATGTGTCTTCCCACTTTATTTCCATAATAAACTGCCTTGAAACAATTCATTTCACTGGAAAGATCCACGCTTGCATTAGTCAAGCCTGTTTTTGATTGTGTGCAACAGAAACCCAGCTCAAAAAAGGAAGGAGGACATATTGCTGTGGTTCTGCAAACGGGGAGTGTATCTAGCTCAAGGCTCTAGCAAGGGAGTCACATGCTCGAACAAGGCCATCAGGATGTGATCTCTGGACAGACTTTTCTCCCAGGCTGGACCTCTTCCGTGGGCTCCCCGAACATCCGCAGGCTTACATTACCCATATAGTTAGCATTTTCCACTCATGGGGGAGCTGTTCTAAGAAATAGAAGTCCAAAGGCAAGTCCCAGGATTCCATCTTGTGGTCTAACCTGAGTCTAACCTTGTCCTTGAACTAACCCTGTTGGCTAGAAGCTTGGAACAGAAAAATTCCAGGAAATACCTTCCTTTCCCAAGCTCCTGGCCCCTAAGACCCAGAGTAGACCCAGCCAGTGGTCAAACATGGTCCCTGATGGCTGAACAGGGGTAAAAGCATGGTGCTAGCCCAAAGCTTGGCTTGTGGGGACAATGACGGCTTAGAAAACTGGCAAGCCCATGTCTTCTGGTCCCTGGTCATAAAGCAAAACCGCCTTAACCTCATAATACAGGTAGCATCCTGATCAGAATACCTGACACCTAGGAGGAGCTCTCAACTATGATAATTACTAAAGCGACACACCTATAGCCCTACTCCATATAGTTCTGCCCCTCAGCCTAGGCCCAGACGAGAGAAGTATAGGAACAAACACTTCCAGTCCCTTTGCCCACCCAGTCACATGCTGCTGCAGCCAGGCAAGATGACTTTCCTGCTCTGTGAGATCAAGGTAAACCAGGGACCTCTGCCAGGAGCCGGGTCCCTTGGTGGGACAGGGACATGTCCTGTTAGTTCTCACTTAGACCTTCCTGTCTTCATCTGGAGCTTGCTGCCCTCCTCCCCTGCCTGTTCTCATGCTCAAGGATACCCACATCTCTTTAAGGGGCCTGGGGTTGGGTGTGGAAGTATAGACTGGAGAGCCAACTGGAAGACCCCGCCATGCAGTTTTATTAGGGGGCCCTATGCTTCTGGTAATGTTATTGACTCCTTGATCCCAGGTAGCACCTTAATTAGTTAGAACCACGAAAGGAGAAAGTATGAATGATTAGCAGTCCCCCCTTCAACCACAAGAACACTTCTTGTTATTATTATTAGTATTGGCATCATTATTAGTATACTAACCTCTCCCCAAACCCAGAAGCAGGAAGGGAGTCGGGCCAGCTGTGGTCTCTCACTTTCCCTCCTGAGGATAATCCTCAGCTCTGGGTGTCCCTCTGCTGGGAACTGGGCCTTGGCATTAGTTCATACCATAGCCTGTATGTCTGCCCAGGGAAGAAGGAAGGCAGTGGAAACCAAGTAGTATTTAAAAGCAGCCTCAGATTTATCCCTGCTCTCAACAGCCTACAAAATGTGGAGAACAGACCCGGCTTTCTCTGGATGATAAAGCAGGGTTCACTGCTTTATCTCAGGAGTTGGCCCTGAGACAAAGTTTCTCACTCATCCCGTGTGGCCTTCCTAAGAAACAAAACTACAGACCCAAACTCTTAGTGTTAACAATTTTCTACTTCTCTCTGGAAAAACAAGTATTGTCATTGCAGCATCCTGTGATGCTATTAATAGCTTTGTTTAACCACTACCCCTACTGGAACCCCTCCTGACATACCCCCAGAAAGAATTTTTAAAGCTGAATATTCTAGCTTGTTTCCATTCAAAAAGCTTCCCTGTTGTGTGGACATTAATGACTTAAAAGTCCATTTCCTCACCCCCTAACTTGACTTTGGAAGTTTGCTGGCTCCATATCAAGCTGATGACTGATGACAGGCCATCAGTCGCCTGTGTCTGTGGGCAGGTGAGCCCCATTGCCCTGCCGGGGGGTGGGGACAGAAGTCTACACAGGACTGTGTCCTCCGCATCTCTCAGTTCAAAGCATTGTGGGTAATACGGGGTGCTAATAACTCCATGCCCAGCCTTGCAGTGGAAGTTCACCTTAGTGCTGACAATTAACCCAATCCGAGAAACCCACATAGATGAATCACTACAGCCAAAAAAAGAAGATATTCCTGAACAATAATGGTAACTGTATAGACCAGTTCAGTGACCTGGGCTTACCACCTTGTATCTGAGGTGAGAATTTAGAGAGGAAGTTGCCAGAAGAATCAGAGACATTTCTGAGAATATAATTTCCAGAGACGCATGTGGGCGATTTGCCTTCCGTTGGCCATTCTTAGCATCAGACCTACTTCCTTAGCTCGGCATTTGATGCCCTTGGGCTTCTTCCTCAATGCCCCCTGCCTCCCTCAGCACACCCAGCCCCTTGGACTTAACGATTCCCCAAGGCTCCCTCTGGCTGCCCATTGGATTGTCAAGCCCATGGCTCCTGGTCCCTTCTTAGAAAGCAAAACACTTGACTTGATAAGTCAGGTAGCATCCTGATCAGACTCTCTGGCACATAGGAGGGGTTCTCAACTCTGAAGCTTATGGAAGGGACCCATGTATGACCCTACTCCTTCCATTTCTGGTCCCCAGCCTCTGCCCAGAGTCCCTTGCTCCTCCCTCCCTGCACAGCACCCCTCCTCCCCACTGGATAGCCCCTCTCGGCCATGGAGGCCTCAGCCTGGATGGTGCTTGGCACATGCACTTTCTGAGAGGACCCGTATTAACTTTCCGAGGGCTGTGTGGCCGTGTGGCTTAAACAACAGAAATGGATGCTCTCACCGTGCTGGAGACTGCATGTCTGAAATCTAGGTGTTGGCAGGGTTGATTCTGCCCATACACAGCCTTTCCCCTTGGCTCATAGATGGCCATCTATCTTCTCCCTGTGTTGTCATAGCATCTTGCCTCTGGGAGAGTCTTTGTGTCCGAATCTCCCTCTCTCATAAGGACAGAGCCACATTGGATTAGGGCCCGTCCCATACTGAACTCTTTAACTTGATTCCCTCTGTAAAGACTCTCTAAATATGGTCACATTCTGAGGTATGGGCTGTCAGGATTTCATGTATGAATTTGGAGCAGACACAATTTAACCCAACACAGGGCCCTTATCACTACGCCCTACTAACTGGCCTCACCCCTCTTCCATCCCCTTCGCTGAGGTCAGAGACAGTGTCTGATTATCCTTTCTGTTCCCCTGACTTCGCATGCCCCTCCGCACTCCTCCTTTAGTTTCTGATGCCCCTGGTGCTGACAGGGATTCCGGGGCTGCCCAGAACCAGAGTAGGATGGATAGGCGCTCAGAGCCTGCCTGTTGTTGGTGATGCTGCCTTAGTGACCTAGCCACATCCTCCCCATCTGCTTCAGCCTCTGGGGAGCCACCACTGCTGGGGACGCGTGTCCCTCCTTGGCAGACCATGCATACATCAAGCGAATTCTCCAGCTCCATTTCTTATTTAACCAGTGGTTCCAGGAATCCAGCCATGCGCTCTAATGGGCCCCTGTCATTAGCAGCTTGGCAAACACTCTCACTTTGGGGCTCCCCAAAGCCCAGGAGAGCTGGCCAAGGAGCTGAGAGGCACCAAGGCCATTTTCAAAAGCAAAAGGGCAGCAGGATCATAGTTTGACATTTTTTTAAAACCTGCATTTATTTAGTAAATAATGTATGTTAATGCAGCATGTGCTATATTATGCAATAATTATGGAAACAGCCCGATCCTGCTGTTTCAGACCTCGCTTGTCTTCCGTGCTACTGAGCAGGAATCCTGCAAACTCCACTGGCTGAGCCTTCTTCTTGGGTCCAAGAAAGGGCTGTAGACATTGGAGGTCAGTCCTAGCCACTATGTCGCCTACTGTTCTACCTGCCCTCCTCCCCATGTCTCTCTTCTCTCACCAAACCACACACACCTGCTGTCTTCCACAGACCCTCTCAGACCTGTGAGACCTCCCTGACCACTTCAGCCTGTAGTCATCTCCCAACGTGTAAAATCAGCTCATTCTCTTATCATTCTGGTCCTAATTGTCATACAAGGGGCCATTGTAACTCATCTGTTTCCCAGGTCTGTTTCCTGAGCAGATCACAGGCCTCTCTGTCTACCTTTCCCCCAACCCGCCAGGGCACTAGAGCAATGAGGCAGAATTATTCCAATTTCAGTTGACTTAAACCTTAAGGTCAAATATGATCCCTGTTTGCGGTATAAGGCAGGAGTGACTGACTGCAAGGGCACAGGAGGGAACATTCTGGGGATGGTGGAACTGTTCTAATTCTTGACTATGGTAGAGATTACCTGGATGATACCTTTTCCTCTACCCATCAAATTGTACAATGAACAGTTGTACAGAAATTATACTTCAATAAGGTTGATACAAGAAAAAAATTGGAGAAGCCAGGGTGGCTTAGAGGCTTAAGAACTCACCTTGCAGCCCCAGGGACCGAGGATCAAATCCCAGGCCCAGCCCGTGAGGACCCATATGCTGAACTGGGGTGTGCTGCCCACGTGGGAGGCCCCCAGTTTGACCCCCAACTCACAGGGTTGTGCCTCCCACCCACCTGTGTGGAATGAAGCCAAGTCTAAAACTGATGATGCACAAATATGGAGACTGCTCTGGGCCCCCCCACTTCTCTCTGTCTCTCTCTCTGTCAAAAAACAATAAAATAAATCATTAAGATAAAAAGAAAAAAAACAAACAAACAAAACCTAATGTTATCATAACAACACCTAGAACCAGGTTTCCCTCATATTTTTGGCAACTTTGAGACTCTAACCCCATCCTCTGTAGAGAAGGGGTCTTAACTTTTCCTAACAACCAATTATTGTGACATAGTTTGCCCATAAAAGTTGTTAGAGTATGGATTTGTAGATATAACACACCTGCATCAATTCAAGAGAATGTTTTGGACCCTGTGTTATTGGGACAATTTTGTTTTAACAGAATATTAAAATCAGGTGTGAGAAACCAGCCCAGGCCAAGCTCCAGGAGCGTGGTTTCAGGTCTGGCAAACCATGGAATCTTGGTAGCATGTCCACCCTCTCCAGTCCTCTGTTCTTTTAACTACAGAACGAGCTTCAGACTGTCTACTCGGTGGCATTTCTGCTAACTCTACAAGTCGGCACCATTCCCGTGAGTTTAAGAAATGCTGTGTCAAAGTTGAACACTCTCCTTACTAGCGCACCTTTAGAGCTTTATGATGCCAAGTGAATTATAAATCTTCCAGTGCAGTTTGCCATGTTTCTTTTGACCATGGAAAGTTGTTGTTGGTAGAGGTGGTGGTATGTATGTGCGGTGGGTAACTCTAGGGTAGGGATGGTTCTTGCCAAATGCCTGTTAACATCTTGAGGAAAACCACCAAGCAATGTTTGGAAAAATACTGCTACAGTGGGTAGAAGACAGGGTGAAGATTCGGGTAAGTTAATATGGTTGTCAGTCTCCAAGATGAGCCCCAGTGATTCTCACCTCTTGGTAGTCACACTTTTGTGTAGTTCCCTCCCACACAGGATGACCTGTGTCACCAGTAGGAGTGTGCCTACTGAGGCCAAGTGATGAAAGACATTGTCGTTTTTGCCTCACTCTTTCTTGAATCATTGGCTTTGAGGAAAGCTAGCTGCCATGTCCAGGGGAAAACTCTAGCAGTGCTATGGAGGAAGTCCAAGTGGTCAAGACCTGAGGTGCCTCCCCAACTGTTGGCACTGACTGGGCACTTATGAGAGTGCACCATCTCAGAGTATCTTCCAGCCCCAGTCGAGCCTTTAGGTCAGGGGTTCCCAACCTTTTTATACCCTAGGGCGCATTCTAAAATATCAGTAGGGCGGCGGGCACCAGCTATTTCTAAGGATATTTATTATTGAACAAGAATAAAAAATAATAAACAAAAATAATTTAAAAATAATAAATTTATTGTACAAATTATATACACACAAAGAAACATATATACAAAATGTAATACAAAGTAAATAAAAAACACACGTATAATAAAATCATTTAAAAAAACATAAGAGAAAACATAAAAAAAACCAATCTGTCAGTGTGATCTTTGGCATTGCATTTCATTGGCCAGTGCCTCGTAATTAGGAGAGTATGACGACAACCTTGTTAGCAAACAATTATTAAGATGCTCATCGGTAAGTTGAGATCTATATCGTGATTTTATTAAATTCATGTTTGAAAACAAAGATTCGCATAAATACGTTGACCCGAAAAACGATTTGATTTTATATGCTGCTTTTTTTAAAAATGGGAACCTTTCTTTGTCGACTATGTTCCATAAGTCCTCTGATATTAAGGATTTTAGCAAAATATCGTTCTTAAGGTTCCAAATTTCTAACTCTAGTTCTTCTGCTTCCCCCTGAACAAGATCTGCAATACATGCGGCTAGTCCTATTACATTTATTTGGCAAGTAAAAGGATTGATACGGAAGGAGACAATTGGCTCGATATTTGTAAACTGCAGAAATCTCTCTTCAAACTGTTTTTGAAGCACTTGCAGGGTCTCAATAAATAATGACACATTTAATTCATTGTTATCTAGCATTTTCCTCATATATGGGAAGTGCACGAGAGACTTGATATGCAGATGTGATATCAACAAAGTCAATTTCGCTTTAAATGCGTTTACAGAGCTTATCATTTCAGCTATATTTTTGTCTTTTCCCTGCAACTCCAAATTGAAAGAATCTAATTTTTCCATGGTGTCAGCAAAAAAACCCAAATCCATCAGCCAGCAAGAGTGTTAGTTCATCATAATTTTCATTTTTATCATGTGTAAATGTTTTTATTTCTTCAATTAAGTTCACAAATCTTGTAAGAACTTTACCTTTACTGAGCCAATGTACTTCAGTATGCAGGATGAGATCGTGTTCTTTATCTTCAGTATCTTCTAACAGGGCCTTGAAAAGTCGGTGTTGCAATGGAGCTGCTCGAATAGAGTTGATTCTCTTTGTAACTATTTTCATAACATGTTCAAAGGGCAGTATTTTACAACACAAAGCTTCCTGATGGATAATACAGTGGTAGGACATCAAGTTTGAAAATGATTCATCTTTCCTGCAAAGGGCAAGAAATCCTTTGTTTAGACCAACCATTGCTGGTGCCCCATCGGTAGTTATCGCAGACAACTTATGCAAAGGCATGTTTATCGACTTGGCGTATGTTCTGAAAGTTTTATAAATATCCTCACCTCTCGTCTGTCCTTTCATTGGTAATATTTGCAACAGCTCCTCTTTTACTGTGAAGTTACTAAATACCATTCTCACCATAACTGCCAACTGTGC
>PVKE010011079.1:0-41053 GCA_004027555.1 Craseonycteris thonglongyai
TCTCTCTCTCTCTCTCTCTCTCTCTCTCTCTCTCTCTCTCTCTCTCTCTCACACTCACCATCTCACCTTCTCTCAAACAATAAAGTAAATCTTAAAAAATAATGATTGGGAAAGCTGGGATGGTTCAGCGGGTAAAGCGCTCGCTTTGAAGCCCTGAGGACCGAGGATCGAATCCCGGCCCCGGCCTATGCGGACTCACATGCTGAACTGGGGTGTGCCCCCAGTTCAGTTCTTGCCGGGACCTATGTGGGAGGTTCCTGGCCCAGTTCCTGCCCTGCGCAGCCCTGTGCCCGCCTGTGGAGTGAAACTATATGGAAAACTAACATCAACTACGGAGACTGCTCTGGGCCCTCCCCCTTCTCTCTGTCTCTCTTTGTCTCTGTTGCTCTCTGTCAAAAATCAATAAAATAAATCTTAAAAAAAATAAAAAAATAAAAAAATAATAATGATAGAATAAATGCCTGGTACTTTCTTTCCCTCTAGATGTGTTGCAGGGTATTGATACAAACTAGAGATCACTGGCAGTTCAGTCTGCTTCAGAGCAGAACAGATATGTATGATGGAGCTCATTTAGGGGCAAAGAAACAGCTTTGTACATTATGTTTATGGGTATGTGACCGTGTGTGTAAGCTGACATCCGTCCTTTTTTTCCTCATTTTCTTACAGTTTGGGAAGGTGGTAGTGTATGGGATCTTCCCCTTGATACCACAACCCCAGGACCTGCCCTTGAACAGCTTCAGCAGATGGAGAAGGCCAAAGCTGCAAAGGTCTGGAACTCATTCTCTCACAGCAGTGCATCCTGTCCAGCATTTGTCTAGTGATGTCTCTCTGTACCTAGCTAGCTGTACATATTTTCCTTTTAGTTTTATTGCTACTTAGCTGGTATAGCCTATTCATAGTCTATGAACATATATCCCCCAAAAGACCTTGAACAGAGTAAAAATTACAAGTTTAAGTTAAATCAATGCAATTAAAATTGATTAGTAGGTTAGCACATTAATGATCATGGTCATATGTATATTTTGTTATACTATTCATGGTAAAAATACTTGTTACTAATACTAAAGCTGTACGAAAATATCCACTATATGGCTTATTAGACCCTTGATCGATAGCTTGAGTTTCCACTTGGAATCTTATAGTAAAGGTTGTTTACATTTCTAAGTGTCCCCAGGCAGATAGCTGAAAAGCTCAATATTACTATTAGATTCTGTGTTCCATTCACATCTTCTGGAGGAGCTAGGAATCATGAATTTTGTTTTTAATACTTGCCATAAGAGGTTGTCTGTCAACACTTAGTGTCACTGTTAAGATTTCTGGGTTCTCATACCTCTGAGAGAATCTTGTTCCTATTTTATACTTAGTGCAGTCTTATGCCCTGAGGTAGTGATAGTCCCCTTAGAGTGCCCAGAATGTAGAAAGGGTTCCTGGTTAGGGTCTGTCTTCATAAATGAGCAAGATACCATAAATCAAACAATTGTTGAGTGTGTTTTAGTTCTCCAGAGCTTTAGTCTGGAACCCATAGATGTTGAAAGAATGAAAGATAGGGAGGATGGGGGTGTTGGCGTTGGATGATGACACATGTGTAGGTCAAGAAAACACATAGCCCAATGACCCAGTTAGAGCAGTAGGGATCAGGAATTGGGTGACACTTAATGGACAGTAATACCTAAGCTCCGAGTTGAAGTAGGATTTAACCTATCAGAAGGGTATGGGGTTGATAGAGTAGGTGGAGATAAAATTGAAATTGAAGGAAACAACACCTGTGAAGGCTCAGAAATGTAGAAGAACATACTGGCTCAGGAAACAGCTAAGTAATTTGGTCTGGCCTGAACCTGTGGTGTGTCTGAGGAATAAATGATGAAAGAGGAAGCTAAAGAAGATGAGGCAGGCCTGTCACAAGGATCCTGGTAACATGCCATGTCAAGTTAGCATTTATTTTCTGGCTTAAGGATGGTGTTACATGTAGGCATAGAAGTAATTTTTTGGAGGAGGTTCAATGTGCTGGGGAGCGTGGGCAAAACTGGATTCTGGGAAACCAAAAAAGAGACTCTTTGAGAAAGTGAAGGCCTGAACTCTACTTGTGGCAATGGAACTGGAGACTAGGTACCGGATTTGACTAGTATTTAAGAACTATGAGGGGGAAGCCTGGATGGCTCAGCGGGTTAAGCACTCACTTTGCAGCCCCGGGGGGCCAACAATTGATCCACTGCCCATGCAGACCCATACACTGAACTGGGGTGTGCTTCTCACACAGGAGGCCCCCAGCCCAGTTCTCGCCGTGCATAGCCTCTGCCCACCTGTGCCAAATGAAACCATGTCAAAAACATGACATACAACTACGGAGACTGCTCTGGGCCCTCCCCCTTCTCTCTGTCTGCCAAAAACAATTAAAAAAATAGAACTATGAACAATGGAATTTATCAAGTGGTTGGTCTTCAAATTTTAAAAAATTATATAATTTTTCACACCAGCAGCTTTGTACCATTACTGTCGAAATCTTGCAGCCACACTGTTAGATCTTCAGTCAGAAAATCTTTTGTGGAGATGAGCAAAGAAATGGCCAGCCCAATAGATTCTGGTGTTACTCACGTTGGCTACTTTCTTTCCCACATCTAGGTGTGATGGTGTGGTGGTGTGGAACAGGGGGTGGGTAAGAGTGGGGGGAAAGTGCATTCAGTGGAGAAGAACATGAAACTATGCTGATTACCATGACATGTCAGATCTTAGAGATTTTACAGAACTGGTGTCATCTCTCAGTTGTAGTAGAAGTAACTGAGTGAATGGTGGTATCTATACATTCCATCTTCTAGCAGTACTGGTCAATGATGTTGGAGTGTTCCTGTGCATGGCGTCAAGTTTCTAAGAGTACTCTCGTGTAATCATAGCTAGAGCAGGAGAGGAGAGAAGCAGAAATGAGGGCAAAACGGGAAGAGGAAGAGCGAAAGAGGCAAGAAGAACTCCGGAGACAGCAGGAAGAAATTCTTCGGAGACAGCAGGAGGAAGAAAGAAAAAGGCGGGAGGAAGAAGAGCTTGCCCGAAGGAAACAGGTATGTATACTTCTGAGAACTCTGACCATGGGATTGGCACTGAAGGAGGGCCTTCAGGGTATCTTTTTCACTCCCATCATTTCACAGATTTCAGTTCTCCTGGGAGATTGTCCAAAGGTCAATAACAGGATTGGAATTAAAACCTTAGAAGACTCACTTCCTTTTAGATAGAATGTCTTATACACTAATCCACTAACACCCACTGGAGGGATATTCTTCAGTCCTTGTAAAAGAATGGAATTGGTACTTTTGCCTGTTTTCCTGGGGTTTTTTTTATATACCGTACCAGTTAGATTTCAGAAGTTAACCAAGTCTTTATTAAGTATTCATGACCAATAATGTTAAATGTTTTTCATGTTTTTTGGCTATTTGTTTTTTGGTGGGAAGAGGAATTCTCTATTTATGTGGTTGGCTCATTTTTCTACTGGGATTTTTAACGATCTCAATGGAAAGAATCTACTTTGTAATAGTCCCAAAGCCTACCCTTTACCTCATATTTTACTACTTCTCATTGGCCACATGAGGTACATTGTGAAAAGCAAAAGGGCCCATGCCAGGGTTAGATTAGAACTACTAATACTTCTTAGAGTCACACTATAAATTAGCATGTAAGGACTCTTAAGTACTGCAGTAAGGAAATCTGTTTACCGGTAATTCTTGTTGCTCAGTATTGCATAAATTATTTTGACAACTAGACCCTTTTCTGTATACTTAATATCTATGGGACTTTTGTTCTTCAGAACCTATTCTGGGGCACACAGTTTTACTCAGTTCTTCTGACTGGAGAACTTATTTCTACCTTACCAGGCATTTTTGATGGCTATATTGATTTGATCTCTCTATACCGTGGGTTCTCAGCTGATTAAAAGAGAGGGGCTAATGGTAACAGTGGAGAAACCAAATCCTGAATCCAAATGTAGCCCTTTCTAGGGGTCATCAGTAAATGTAGCTAAATGCAGAAACCAGGGTAGACTTAACAGTACAGTGCTGTCTATATTTTCAATACAAGTTATAGTAGTCTCTCAGTTAACCAGCACCCATGGAGATTGGTAGATGCCAGATAAATGTAAGTAGACTATCCATTAACTGGAACTCAAGCAACTGGCAAAATCTCAAAGCAACCGGCAAAAGATGTGCCTATTTCTGAACTTACATACATACTTTTTATTCTCTATACTTTCTTTTTTTATCATTTTTATTAATTGTTAAATTTATTGGGGTGACATTGGTTGGTAAAAATTTCATAGGTTCCAGGCATACTATTCTACATTATGTCATATACTTTTTATATGTAGTGTTAATAGAGTCTTAGTGGCATGTGGCCTATTCCTTTTCAAATTATGATGTCATATATTGAGACCCAAAGTTTCACACATACACATACCCTTTTATTGATATAGGAAGAGGCTCTGCGACGTCAGAGGGAGCAAGAAATTGCGTTAAGGCGACAGCGAGAAGAGGAAGAAAGACAACAGCAGCAAGAAGAAGCTCTTAGAAGAATGGAGGAAAGGAGAAGAGAAGAAGAAGAAAGGAGGAAGCAGGAAGAATTGTTACGCAAGCAGGTGACGAGATGGTTTTCTTTTCTCAATGCTACTTGAAGCTAGGAATTAGTGATTAAGAAAGTGTCTGGTGGGGATGCTGGGATGGCTCAACGGGTTAAGTGCTCACTTGTGGCTATGGGATCCAGGGATCAATCCTGGGTCCCAGCCCCAGCCCCAGCCCATGCGGATCCATATGCTGAACCGGGCATACTTCCTTTGTGGGAGTCCCTCAGTTTGGTGCCCATCCAGGGTGTGCTTCCCATGCGGGAGGCCCCAGCCTGGTTCTTGCCCTGCATGGCCCCCTGCCCACCTGTGTGGAATGAAACTATGCTGAAAACTGATGATGTACGGCTATGGAGACTGCTCTGGGCCCTCCCCCTTCTCTCAGTCTCTCTCTCTGTGTCAAAAACAGTAAGTCTTTAAAAGAATAATAATAAAAAAATAAAGTGTTTGGATAGCCTATCTGAAACTTTTTCTGATTGCCGAAAATGACCAAAACAGACCTAACTGGCTCTTAATACAGTTGTAATAACAGTCCCACATGTAATTATAAAAGCTGAACAAAATATCAAAGAACCAAAACAAACAAAGAAACAGACCACCGGAGACGAATCTAAAGAAGATATACCCTTAAAAAACGAAATGTGAGATCTGTAAGTTGACAACTTTTGCCTGAGAGTAATCCCCAATTCACTCTTTTCAAATGTACAGTTATATAAATGCTTCTTAATATATTCACAAGGTTATGTAATGATTGCTGCTATCTAATTCTAGTCCAACCATGCCGTTTTGCTTTTACAGGCAGCTAGAGCCCCTAAAGGATTTTGTTTTAAATGTTTAAGGACATAGGTTTTTTTTGTTTTTCTTTTCTGTTTTTTTAAATAATAGACTTTATTTTTAGAACCATATTAGATTTTCAGAAAAATTGGGACAATAGTACTGTTTTCCCTATTACTGTCTTATATTAGTGTGGTATATTTGTCACAATAAACCATTGATACATTCTTATTAACTAAGTTTTTATTCACATTTTCTCATTTTTCACAGTTTATATTTTCTTAATTTTTTCCTCATATTTACTTATTGTGTTTCTTTAGCTTCTTCTTGACTATGACAGTTTTTCAGAGTTTCCTTTGTTGATGACTTGGACAGTTTTAAGGAATACTGGTCAGTATATTTTAGGGGTAACCCTCTATGGGAATTAATCTGAAGTTTTTCTTAAGATTAAATGGGAGTTACAGTGTTTAGGAAGAAGATTACAGGGATAAAGTACCATTTTCATTACATGTGTCAAGGGTATGTATTACCAACATGACTCAGGACTGCTGTCATAGACCTGGGTCCCCTGGCTGCAGCAATGCTTGTCAGGTGTTTCCAATAGAACTACTCTTCTCCTTCTAACTGTACTCTTTGGAAGGAAGTCATTGTGCACCTTCCACATTTAGGGACATTGATTTTTGTTTGTTTGTTAGATTTACACAAAGCTGGACATTACCTGCTTTTGCCTAAGTTTTTGATTGAAATGCTTTAAGAAACTGAAGAGGTCAGTATCTTCCAGGTTAGATAGTGTGTGATTTGTTCTTTGGTTTATTCATTTGACACTTACCGTATTTTCCGGCGTATAAGACGACTGGGCATATAAGACGACCCCCTAATTTTACAGTTAAAACATAGGTTTAGGCCTATATTCGCTGTATAAGACTACCCCCCACTTCCGAGGCTGTAGTCTTATACAGCGAATATAGGCCTAAACCTATGTTTTAACTGTAAAATTAGGGGGTCGTCTTATACGCCGGAAAATACGGTAACACTTAATGTTTAGTTAGTGTATTATAATAGTATATGCCAGTTATTGTGCTTGTTTCCTGGTGGAGTATAAAACTTTCAAAGAAATTGTTTCTGTTCTCAAGAAGCTTGCTGACTATATGGGTGATAATTATACAAGAAATAAATGCCACATTTAGGATAGTTTCAGCTGCAAAAATCAGAATATTCACATAAAAGTGGCTTAAATAGTTACCATTATTGCCTCATATATCTAGGAGATAAGGCAGTTAGTTATACACGATTTCAGTGACTCATTAAAGATCCATGTCCTTGGCACACTTCTTTTTATTGCTTCTTGGTGTGTTGACTTTTGAGTTTAGGTTTTTTACCTTATGGTTGGGAGTTTTGGATACCATACCCTTGTATGACCTGCCTCAGAAACAAGAGTCTGTCCTTCTGTCATCTATTTTTGCTTTGTCTGGGAAATATATCATCTGTAGAGGCCTCCCAACAGACATCCCTTTGGCCTAAATGAAATCTCATGGGTGCCCTTAAGTTACACTGGAAATGTAAAAACCTGGCATTTGACACCTCTGATATGACAGGAGGTTCTGTCTGCAAGGAAGAAGCTTGAAAGGAATGGTTACTGGATAGGTGGAAACAGTTGCTGCCACAGATGGGCTAGAAGCAAATAGAGAGAGGAAGACAGGGTATAGTTGGGCATAATGAAAAGACAGGGAAAATGACCTCTTTCAGGCTAGGGAAGTCTTCTGAGAGTGACTAACATCTGCCCTGAGTTCTGGAGAATGGAGGAGAATGTGCTGTCTGGATAAGACAGAGTATTGCAGGTGCTGTTAAACAGACTGCAAAGGCAAGGCTAGTTCCAGAGGGCCCTATGGAATGGTTTTGAAGGAGGGAAGCAGAAGGAAATGAGCCAAAGTATGGGGAAAAGTAGTAGAGGGGTGGAGGAGAGATCTTCCAAGGGACCTGTGGGCCACAAGGAGTGAGACCCAGGGATTGAATGACGTGGTTTTGTGAAGTTGCCTGGGTTCCAGAACTGGCTGAAGCTTTCCTGGTAGTCAGTATCCTTCAAGGTCCCGGCAGCTCTTCCCCCTGAAAAGCACGCTCACTACCTCAGTGTTAGAACAGTTTCCTGGAGACTCTTCTGCAGTTGGCAGTGATCTCTTAGAGATTAGTACTTAACACAAATGTTCAAATGTAGAAATTAGCAAAGAAATGAAAATTAAGAAAAAAAAGAAAATTTTATCCTGTAAGCTTGCCAGGCCTTTGTGGCTACTGTAAATGCATTTCAAAAGAAAACTGCCTTATGTCATCATAAACAAAGTTTTTGCTTTCTTTGTCACTTCTCCATCCTTTTGACAAAAGTCTTCAAACGTGATTCAGATATTTTAAACACAAATTTTATTCTCTTTTTCTTTCTGGGAAGGAAGAGGAGGCTGCAAAATGGGCCCGAGAAGAAGCAGCAGCCCAGCGTCGATTAGAGGAGAACAGGCTGCGAATGGAAGAGGAGGCAGCCAGGCTGCGGCACGAGGAGGAGGAGCGGAAGAGGAAGGAGCTGGAGCTCCAGCGACAGAAGGAGCTAATGCGACAGAGGCAGCAGCAGCAGGAGGCTCTGCGGAGGTTGCAGCAGCAGCAGCAGCAGCAGCAGCTGGCGCAGATGAAGGTGAGGCCTGGGCCCCGCCTAGGAGCTGCCTGCGATAGGATGGGATTAGGTCGCTGCTGGCAGTACAGCAGCGTGCTTAAGTGTTAGCTATTCCTCCTGTGGTTCTTTGATCAAAATACAGGGGAAGCCGGAATGGCTCAACGAGTTAAGCATTTGCCCCGAGGATCAAGGATCAGATCCCAGCCCTGGCCCATGGGGACCCATGTGCCAAACTGAGGTGTGTTTCCCATGTGGGAGGCCCCCACCCCAGTTCCCGCCCTGCACAGCCCCCACCCACCTGTGTGGAACGAAATCATGTCGAAAACTGATAACGTACAACTGTGGAGACTGCTCTGGGCCCTCCCCCTTCTCTGTCAAAAACAATAAAATACCTTCAAAAAAACAAAAAACAAAATATAGTATGATGCATGTACTTTGTGTTAGGCCTTTTGAGAGATAGGACATGAACAGTGATACAGGAAAAACTGAGTAAATCTCTTTGGTTCATAAACGTAATAATGCACTCCAGTAAACATCGGAGTGTCTGATATAGCAGTTTAGCACTGAGAGAAGGCAACTGCCCTCAGCAAAGTCACAGCCTTATGGGAGCAGGAGACATAAACATTGGGGTGTGTCAATGGAATTGTTACAGGGCTTGAAACAGTTGACTATGGGGTGGGGGCTTATTGCAAGTTGGATCAAGGTGATGTGTGCAAACTGTTGTTTTATGAACATTTAGAGCATTTGAAAAAGTAGGCAGTGAAGACTGGGAGGCCAGTAAAGAGTGTTAGGGTGGTGGTGAGAATGAATAGCAAGGGCCTGTGGGACAGTTGGCTTGATGCCATCAGCAGACTTGGTGACTGGATCTGTGGTACCAGGACAGCAGCTGTGGTGGCTCCTAGTGACTGGGAAAACAGTGTAACTGTTGGTAAAATTGAAGTGATTGGAAAGTGGCAAGCTGATTTCTATTCAGGTGTGGGTAACTTCACATGGGGTCTGTGGTTAATCATAAGGCTTGGTTAGTGCCCTTATCTTCATAGGTGTCACAGGAGAAAGACATAGAAACAGTAAATTAGAATACAGTATGGTGAGTGTAGTGAGAGAGGTGGCATTAGGCATTATTTATTTTGTAACTGACTGGATAAATTTAGTGAAGTTTACTCTCCCCAAAGTGTGAAGTCTCCGCTGCTGCTCTTCTGAGGGTACAGCACTGGGTCACTCTGTCACCTGGGTTGACACAGGTTTCGGCAGGCCTCTACTCTCTTTGATTATCTTTTTCTAGGTCCAGCTGTTAAGCTTCATGAATTGCCAGCTGGATTGCTCTATTGTTCTCAAGAATGCCCTGGGGCATAAATTGCTTTGCACACTGATCCAATCAAATTCTGGCTTCTTTGGAGAGCCACTTCCCCAAGGTCTGTATTTGAGATGTGTTCTTTGAGCTCTTTCTTCGGTTTTCTGAGACAGTTTAGCCTGTGTCTGCAGTGGATCTACCAGTCTCCTCAGTTGCCTTCCACCTCTCCTTCACTATATTTTCGAAAGTGCTTAGGCTCAAAGTCCTCATTCTCAATTGTTGCAAAGGAAGTGAGTTCCTTTGGGGAGAGGTCTCTGGAGCTCTTTATGTTCCTGCCAGTCTGTTCTTCCATCTCGGCCACTGAACAAAAATGGGAGTCACAGCTCTGGAGCCGAGAACAGTGGTGTACTTTTCTCTGAGTGTCACCCCTGCTTTAGGAGTTGAGCCCTTCGGGGAGGGTAGCCTTTTTGACTTGCGTCTCCTAATGTCATAGTGGCCTTTCCAGCTAGGACAGTGGCGGGACCCTAGTCTCAGTAGCACAGTTCTCAAGGCCATTTCTATTTTATAGTCGGGGTTGTCATAAGAAGGGAGCCCCCTCTCAGCTGTATTTGCCTGTAACTTAGCCTTTGCAGCAGGTCACTGGAGACAGGATGAGACATACTAGAGTGCTTTTCCTTCCCGGAAGGCAGCCTACTGACTGGCAGCTGAGAGGAAGAGGGTGGCCTCTTCCCCTCATCTTGGCCACACTCATCTGGAATGGAGTTGGTTTCTGTCTGGCAGAACTAGGAGTTGAGAGAGAGTGGGTCTTGGTACAATCACCACAGATTCTCTGTTCTGACCAAGTTTTTGTAGATTTTCTCGGGGGAAAAAATGTTTCATTTGCTGTATTCCCTTAGGAGCATTCCCAGAGGCTTTAAATGATTAAAAAAATAATAATTTTCACCAGTTTTGCTGGGGGGTGCATCCACAGAGCTCCTTGTGCTGTCATACTGGATGTGAGACACAATTGTTATGTTTTTATTTTTATTTTATTTAATTAATTTATTTAAAGATTTATTTTATTGATTTTTGACAGAGAAACAGAGAGAGAGACAGAGAGAAGGGAGAGGACCCAGAGCAGTCTCCATAGTTGACATTAGTTTTCCATATAGTTTCACTCCACAGGCGGGCACGGGGCTGCGTATGGCAGGAACTGGGCCGGGAGCCTCCCACGTAGGTCCTGGCAAGAACTGAACTGGGGGCACACCCAGTTCAGCATGTGGGTCCACATGGACCGGGGCCAGGATTCGATTCTCGGTCCTCGGGGCTTCAAAGCGAGTGCTTTACCTGCTGAGCCATCCCAGCTTTCCCTGTTTTGTTTTTAAACAAAAAGTAATGTTGAAAAGTAAGATAGCAATATTAGGGCAGGAAAAGAAAAAAATTTTTAAATATCAATGAAGGATATTCGGCATTCAGGGGATCACAAATTGTGCCAAATTCTCTACTGTTTGCTTCTGATTTGGGAGAGAATTGTTCTGAAAAGCATGAATGATGAACTGCAGGTCTGAGTGGGCTGTACAGAATGTTGGTTGAATGGAAAATGTCTCAAGGCAATGATGACGGAGTGATGGCATAGTGTTTCCTATGCACAGGTAAGGTTTAAGGGAAATGACAGTTGTCTGCAGACCTTGTCTGTCTTGTGAACACTTAGATGCATTCTATTTTACTCCAAAGAGCAGAGCGTGAATCATGAGTAAAGAGTACAGTGAAGTGTTTTTTGGCACAGCGATGGGAAGGATCTCAGAGGTGCCTGAAAGGAGAGTGGGCCACCTGAAGTTTTGGGGATTGGTTCCTGGGTACAGTGGGATGATGCATCTACTGAGACTTTAGATGGCCTGCATCAGAATTAGAGATATGCAGATTTCTCTGGCCTCACCTCTGGATCTTCTGATTCATCAACATGTTTACAGGTCCTCCCAGATGATGCTGCCAGGTGTGAGATCTACTGCCTTATCTGATCATGATAATTAGCACCCTCCAAGTTGGTCATTTCTTAGGGAGATAAAGCATTTGGGTTAAGCTTTGTCTCCTAGTCCCCCATCTTTCTTTCTTAGTTTCCTTCTGCATCCCTCCCCAACCTCAGCACAGGGGCATTTTGAGAGAAATGCCCCTACTACCTATCATATTGGCCACAAAATGTTAAGTATTGATTCATTATGTTTAGTGGTATTATAGGTAATCATTAGGCTGTTTGGTGATATCAGTGACAATTGGAACTATTTATGTCCTTATCCCATCAGTTTCAATTTTAGAGATTTCTGTTATAGAGCCATTGGATGTGGGGTCGGGGGTGGGGAACAATTTTGGGCATTTTGTTTTGATTCATGTTCATGTATTATTTATATATTTATTTATTTATTTAAGATGTTTATTGTTTTTGATGGAGAGAAAGATACAGAGACAGAGATAGAAGGGGGAGGGCCCAGAACAGTCTCAATAGTTGCACATCATTGGTTTTTCCACATAGTTTCACTTCACAGGTGGGCGCAGGGCTGCACAGGGCAGGAACTGGGCCGGGGTCTCACCTGGTGAGAACCTTAACTGGGGGCACTCCCCAGTTTAGCACATGGGTCTGCACGGGCCGGAGCCGGGATTCGATCCTTGGTCCCCAGGGCTGCAAAGTGAGTGCTTAACCCACTGAGCTATCCCAGCTTCCCCTCATGTATTATTTTTATTAAGCATAGTTTAATATGTTTAAGTCTGGTTAGAGTTGTTCTTTGTTACCTTTTTTTTTTTTAAGATCCATAAAATGTCTCAAAATTAGGGTGCATCTTTTTTCTAGCCTAAAAGACCAAGGGATTCTCTTAGAATAATCAGCCTTTTGAGAACATTGAAGTATTCAGAACCCACATTTACACTAGTTTAGTCTATAATTTTAAGGGATAGGAAGAATAGAATTACTAATTAAAAATAGCTTAGTGCTTGTGACTAGAAGCGAGTTTGGTTAACAGTGACTTTTCTTCTTGAAAGACTGATTGAGAACTACACTGGTCTTTTCCGTTCACTGCCCACCTCAGCTCTCCCTTCAGAAATCTTGTCCTTAACCCTTTCACTGGAAAGTTGCTTATCATGTCTTTTCTTGACTCCTTGAATTAAGAAGTTTGTGATTCTTTTTTTTTTTTATTGTTAAATTTAATGGGATGACATTGATTGGTAACAATTAGATAGTTTCCAGATGTACAAGTCCACATCACATCACCCATGCATCGCATTATGTGCCCACCACCCAGAATCAGCTCCCCTTCTTCCATCACCATATATCCGATGTCCACTCCCCCCTCCCCACCCTCCCCAGGTAACCACCAAACTATTGAGTGTGTCCATAATGCTGGTGCCCACTCCCACCTCCCCTCCCTTGTTTATCCCTTTCCTTTAGGTCTGTATATTGCTATAAACGTCAGTGCTAAATGGAGCAATTTTACAGTCCCCAAATGGTAGATCAAATAGAAGTGTATTGTGTGTATTTCAAGTTGTTTTAAAATAATCATAGCTTTGGAGTAGTGACAGAAAATTTAAGTAAAAGAAGCCAACTAACTGGAAGAACAGTATGTAAAAGGTTGCAGAAAGAAACCTGTATGTTCTGGTTTCACATCACACATTATTGCTTCTTTGTTTCCTGTCCACATTTCTTCATGAACTCTCTTGTCTTCCTCTTTTGTTAGCTTCCGTCTTCCTCAACATGGGGGCAGCAGTCCAGTACAACAGCATGTCAGTCCCAGGCAACGCTGTCATTGGCGGAAATCCAAAAACTGGAAGAGGAACGAGAACGGCAGCTTCGAGAAGAGGTAAGTTTTAAAAGTAAAAGTGACAGTCAAACAGTGTTCCCGAATAGCTAGTGTGCATTATGGGTTAGTGGTTAGTAAAGGTAATTATTATTGTCAGATTGCTGTGTGTCTGAATTGCATGTTCATGATTCAACTCTTTAGCCTATGGTTATTCTAGCTAACATGAAGGATCTAACAGGAATAATACTAAGATTGGGTAACAAGTATTTAATTATCTTAAACATTTTAATGTAGCTCTTGAGAGAATAGCTCATAAATAAAAATACAGGGGTTTTTCATAATTGTGGGTGAGTTTTATACAGATATCCTTTTGTAAATTTGATTTTTAGAATATAGACTACATTTTTCTTTAAGGTTGTTGGGTTTTCTGACTAGCCTAGAAAACCATATAATATGCCAAATAATGAGAAATAAAGTCTCTGTCAGTTTATATTCCATAGTAGTTGCACGAGTAAGTCAGTATCATTAGTATAAAAGGATACAAAAGAATGAAAGAAAGGGGCAAAAGAATACAGTTGTTGACAAAAGAGAAAATGAGTAAGTAAACTGGTTTGGTTCAGCATACCATTAGATTATATATTCATCCATTCTTCCCTCCTTCCCTCCCATATTTGCTGGGTATCTACTCAGTTATAATTGCAGTTATGATATAGTCTGGGGATATAACTGAGCCTAAAACACACAAAATTCTCTGCTTTTATGAAGCTTACCTTCTAGTTGAGAGATGGACAATAAAAATTGGTAGTGGTGGTGATTGACTAATTTTCAGTACTGTAATCTGGGAAGTCTTCTCTGAAAAGGTGGCATGAGGTAGCAGAGTGTTGAAGAAAGTGCTTTATGTGAATATGATTTGAGGTGGAGCAATTTGTTACAGAATGCAAGTTGTCATTGTGGATCTGGGTGGTGTCATCACTGAAAGCTATGGATACACAAAGAGAAGAGGAAACTGTCTACATATTCATCGTGTAGAATTTTTTTTTTTTTTAATATTATTATATTGTTAAATTTAATGGGGTGACATTGGTTGGTAACAATTAGATAGTTTCCTGATGTATAACTCCACATCACATCACCCACGCATCGCATTGTGTGCCCAGCTCCCAGAATCAGGTCTCCCTCCAACCCCATATATCTGGTGCCCACTCCATCGTGTAGAATTCTTGACCTTATCATATAAGTTAAAATATAGGTTAAAAGTTTCTTCACCTTTGAAAAATTCCCTTATTTCCACCCTTCTAAAAACGAAAAAGACTGGGAAAGCTGGGATGGCTCAGTGGGTTAAGCGCTTGCTTTTAAGCCCCGGGGACCAAGGATCGAATCCCGGTCCCATGCAGACCCACATGCTGAACGGGGGCATGCCCCCAGTTCAGTTCTTGCCGGGACCTATGTGGGAGACTCCTGGCCCAGTTCCTGCCCTGCGCAGCCCCACGCCCACCTGTGGAGTGAAACTATGTGGAAAAACTAATGTCAACTATGGAGACTGCTCTGGGCCCTCCCCCTTCTCTCTGTCTCTGTTTCTCTCTGTCAAAAATCAATAAAATAAATCTTTAAATAATAATAATAATAATAATAAAATAAAATAAAAAAGAAAAAGACTGAACTTTCTCTGAAATCGTTTTTTTTTTTAAAGGTTGTCAACAATGGATGCAGAGCACCATATATCATTTGCCTTCAGGGCTAGAAATTGTTCCTATAATTTTGGTCTGTCTGAATGACAAAATAACAATAGTGGTCGTCAGAGTTAGAATCACAGGTCTTTCCTTATTCATCTTTTTGTCTTTATCAGACATTAATGATTTGACTCTTTTGTATTGTCTTTGAACCCTTAAGTCTTCCTGCACCCTTTAAACGGTATAAAATGACACTCGGTAGCTGTTTCTCACATAGGGAAACCTGAGAAGTTTATTTCTTTCCCTGGAGGAATCCTTTCCAGGACCCTCTAATCTGGGGGTGGCGAACCTATGGCACGCATGCCCAAAGTGGCACGCAGAGCAATTATTTCGGCACGCGGAGCTGTGAATACCATTTAAAAAATTATTGTTTATGCTCTTACAGACATAAAAATAATCGATACCTCTATCTCACTCAGTGGGTTGGCACGCGAGTCGAGCGAGTATACTCTTATTTCATAAACTTTGGCACTCAATCGCCAAAAGGTTCGCCACCCCTGAACCTGTTCAGATCTGGGCGCTCTTGGCTTGCTGCGCAGCTTGTTCTGTTTATCTTGCATTCTATCCAGTTGTATGTTGCCCTCCTGGACTGATTTTGATTTTCATATTTTCTCTCCTGGTTTTCATTTTTGTCTTTTTGTTTTAATCTTTTTGTAATGGGGCATTTTTTCCAGCCTTATTTTTTAGTCTTCCTATTGAACTTTTAATAATGCTATCTTATTTTACATTTTCTGAGTCCTTATTTGGTTCTCTGTTTCTTTTTAAAGCATCTTACTCTTATTCATTGAATGCACCCTCTTACCTGTCTAATAATATTACTTATTGATGATACCTTTTTAAAAAGCTAGCTTCTATTATCTAACCCTTCTTGTTTGTTTTCTCTGAATTTTGTTTTTTTGGTTTAACAAAAAATATCCTTGATTGGATCTTTGGCTTTCATTTTAGAAGCTTATGTCAAATGTTTGTTGATCCTGGGCTATCTGTTCATATTTAGCAGGGGTCTCCAAACTACGGCCCACGGGCTGCATCCGGCCCACGGAGACCTTTTTATCTGAATAAAATAATATTAAATAAATAATTAAAAACAACATCTATGTTTTGATTCTTTTTTATTTGGACCTCGAATGTGTAGTCGGCCCCCAAACTGCTGTTTGATAGTTAATGCGGCCCGCGGGCTAAAAAGTTTGGAGACCCCTGATATTTAGGAACAAAGCATTAAAAAGCTAATTGGAGGTTCTGGGTGCACAGACCTTGGGCTTTGGTGGAATGGTCTCTGGCTGGGCTATTCTGTTAGAGGAGTCCCCCCCACCTGTTGGTATGTATAGGTATGTTCTGGTGCAGGGTCAGCTTCCCCACAGAATTACCCACCAGTATGGCTCAGCCTCACTGGGAAGTTTCAGTTTTCTGCTGGGGAGAGGGAGAGAGAGCTGCTCAGCTGCATTGGGTGGGAGAGGCAGTCTGGGGTCTCGCTACTGTTTTATTGTAGACTGTCAGCCAGTCTTCCTGTGTTTGAGATACCCACACCTCTGTCCTAAGCTTTCTGTATAAATTGGCCCATTCTGAGCACCTTTACTTAGGTTTTAACTTATTGGGTTTGTTACATTGGCCATCATTTATTTGTCTGCTTTCCTGCTTATAAAATTTATTTGTTTTTCTTTGTATTTATGGGTGTATGCTTTAAAAAAATATATTTTTTTTTTTGTCATTTTGATAGGGCTGTAGGAAGTAAACATGTATTTTATTTCTATGCTTACCAAAAGCTCCACTTCATATATATATATTTTTAAAGATTTAATTTTATTGTTTTTGACAGAGAGACAAACAGAGAGAAGTGGGAGGGCCCAGAACAGTCTCCATAGTTGCACATCATTAGTTTTTCCACATATTTTCATTCCACAGGTGGGTGCGGGGCTGCACAGGGCAGGAACTGGGCCCGGGTCTCGTCCTGGTGAGAACTGAACTGGGGACACTTCCCAGCTCAGCATATGGGTCTGCCTGGGCTGGGGCCGGGATTCGATCCTCGGTCCCTGGAGCTGCAAAGTGAGTGCTTAACCCACTGAGCCATCCTGGCTTCCCCTCCACTTAATTTTTAAGAAGTAGTTCCCCATTTGATCTTCTTATATTCTCCTTTTAGTAGCTTTGGCAGTTTATGTCTTTATTTGCAGCAAGGGAGTTAACCGTGTTAGGTGTTCAATTTGGTATAGCTACTATGTATTTGCATTCCAGTTAGTTACTAGACATCTGTAACTTATCTTTAAAACCGAAATCCTGAGCTAGCTTTCATTTTTTACAACAGCAAAGGCGCCAGCAGAGGGAGTTGATGAAAGCTCTCCAGCAGCAGCAGCAGCAGCAACAACAGCAGAAGCTCTCAGGTTGGGGAAATGTCAGCAAGCCTGCAGGTACCGCCAAGTCTCTCCTGGAGATACAGCAGGAAGAAGCCAGGCAGATGCAGAAGCAGCAGCAGCAGCAGCAGCAGCAGCAACAGCAGCAGCAGCAACAGCAGCAGCAGCAGCAGCAGCAGCCGCCGCCACCGCCAAACAGAGCCCGAAATAATACGGTGGGTTCATTTTCCAGGCATCATTCTGTGGACAGATGTCATCAGTTATCTTTTCTAACTCTTGTGGACTCTCTTTTTTTTTTTAATTCAATCTTTTGTTATTGTTAACAGTAATCATTTGTTTCTTTTTCTTTAACAGCATTCCAACCTGCACACCAGCATTGGGAATTCTGTTTGGGGCTCTATAAATACTGGTCCCCCTAACCAGTGGGCATCTGATCTTGTCAGCAGTATCTGGAGTAATGCTGACACTAAAAACTCCAATATGGGATTCTGGGATGATGCAGTGAAAGAGGTGGGACCTAGGAATTCAACAAATAAAAATAAAAACAATGCCACTCTCAGGTAGGGTTCAAAATGATCAAATCCATGCTCGTTGGTGGGTTGGGGGCAGAAGCTTGTGAGGAGTGGGGTGTTAGATGGGTGGGGAAAGGTGGTTACTTAATTTTTATTTTTTTCTTCTGTCTGAGCACATGAAGTCCTATTTGGCTGTTGCTTTCATCCCCCTAGAAACATACCTGTATTATTACTAGGGGCTCCTCCTGTTGGTCCCTGGGCCCACTGCCTGTCACACTGTCACCACTTAATAAATACTAGGAATAGTGTATTTTTGTTGTTGTTGAACATTTCTCCAAGTTGTTCTCTATCTCTTAGCATTTTTTTCTAAATGTGTATTTGTAAGTTACTTATACTAGAATGAGTATTAGAAACACTTCTGTAATAGCCTGTTTATTTTTGTGGTAAATGAGGTACCTTTCACTTTCATCTTTCTTTTCTCAGTATATACAGTGTTGTTGAAAGAGCATGGGTTTTAGTGTGAAACACATGACCTTGAATCCCAGCACTACCACTTATTAGCTGTGTGACCTTGGGCAAGAGGGAACTTCTTTGAGCCTCAGTTCCCTCATCTGTAAAATGGAGATGATAACAACTTCATGGGTATAGTTGTAAAGCATAAATGAATACATATGAAGTATAATAGTGAGTGCCTGGCACATAGCAGCTACTTAATAAATGGTAGTGTTGTTAGATTATTTCTTTTCAATTGAGAGCCTCATCTATGACGAATAAGACACTAAAATCAGTTTATATAGAGCACTATGCTCTAGGCCTTTGTGTATACTATCTTTACTCCTTATGATAACCCAAAGAAGTATGAATACCATTTTACAGATGAGAAAACTGAGGCTTAGCAAAATTAAAAAACTTAACAAGGGACACACAGGAAAAATCTAATCATTTCTCTGAAAAGAAGCCCTGTCTTCACAAACTGTATTATATTAGCTGAGGCTAGTATTTAAGCGGATATTGAGTAACCTCTACTTCACCCCAAATCCAAATATTTGAATTTTTGGAGCCAACCATTGGATTACTGGATAGCCACACAGTGTTGCCAAGACATTATTTATGATGTTGTAGTATAATCATATAGTAAAAGTTTCTGGGAATATAATATCGCCCTATTGTTTTGCTTTAGTAAATCTGTAGGTATGTCTAACCGGCAGAATAAGAAAGTAGAAGAAGAAGAAAAGTTGCTGAAGCTCTTTCAGGGAGTAAATAAAGCCCAAGATGGATTTACCCAATGGTGTGAACAGATGCTTCATGCCCTTAATACGGCAAATAACTTGGATGGTAAGAATTGGGGAGGGAAACCCAGCATGTGGAATGGCAGAGCAGGACCCACAAACTAGTATGTATGTTGGGCCAGAACTCAAGTGAACTCTAATAGAGGTCAGGTCCTGTACCTACAGTAAAAACTTGACTCTTTAATAATCTTATATATAATATTCCTTGTGAAAGTCCTGTAATACTGCACTCAAATAGGTTGTTAGTGGTTGCCAAAAAGTAAATGCTACCTCATGCTGTCTTATGATGTACATCAGGGGTCCCCAACCTTCGGGCCATGGACCAGTGCCATCCATGGCCCGTTAGCATCCAGGTTGCACAGCAGGAGGTGAGTGGCAGGCAAGCAAGTAAAGCTTTACGTATCTGTATTTACAACTTCTCCCCATTGCTTGCATTACCACTTGAGGTCCGCCTCCTGTCAGATCAGTGGTGGCATTAGATTGGTTGTATAATGATTTCATTATATATTATAATGTAATAATAATAGAAGTAAAGTGCACAATAACCGTAATTTGTTGATCATCGTAAAACCCTCCCCACCCCTTGGTCTGTGGAAAAATTGTATTCCACAAATCTAGTCCCTGATGCCAAAATGGTTGGGGACTGCTGATGTATAGGACAGAGGCGGTCATACTGCTCATTTTATGAGGGACATTGCCAGCTGGACCAAGTCTGAAGGAAGGTTAACTGTCATGGTGGGAACAGAGGTCAACCTGGGCAAGGGAAGACTGCGGTGATGTGAACTCTTTCCCTTCCTTCTTTTGGGGGCTGGGGTGGGAATCCTGTGACAGAGCGAGTAGACTTTTTTCATGTAGCATAAAAGTAGGACCAGTATGTGAAAGTGAAAAGGTTTCAGCACAATTTGAAGAAAAACTTGCTAATTATTAGCTGTTCACAAAGAGAATTTTCGGCTGTAGGTAGAAGTGAGTTCCTTCCCACCCGTAAATGTTTGAACAGAGATTTGTCAGTTTGGTATGGAAGGGATTCCCAAAGCTAATAGTTTGTGTTGAACCAGTCCACCTCTGAAATCTTGTCTAAAACCAAGGATCTTTAAAAACAAAGTGGTAAAGGAATGCAGTGTTCTTTGATATTGTACCAGTATCTAATGATCTGAAAGAGCCAGAAATACCATAGTATTAATATATAATAGTAATGGCTACTATCCATTAAGTGCCTACCATGTGCTAGGCACTTACTAGGGGCTAATGTATGTTACCCTGATTATTTAATTTTTTCAGCAGTTTTATAAGATACCTTTACAATGTAGGTGATGTTATTCCCATTTTATAAATTAGGAAACGAGGCTCAGAGTGGTTAAGTAACTCATCAAGGTCATACAGCTCACAAAATCCAAAGTCAGGTTTTAAACCCATGTCTGTCTAACTCATACTTGTGCTTTTTTCTCCTACACCACACTGCTTGTATGTTCCATTTGATTTCTCTCTAAAGGTATGACATCTCAGTGATGTGAAAAGAGGGTAGGGTACAGCTGTATCTTTAGTATCTATTGTGGTGCCTGGTATACATCATAACACTTAATGGGTATTGTTTGAATTGAAGAAAAGAATGAATCCCCAAAGAACTTCAGTCTTAGGCAAGCAATTGTTCCAGTCAACACAACATTTATTGAAACTAAATATGCGTGATATGTTTTTGATCCTATGCTATTTCACATAGTTTTGGAAATTGCAGTAATAGTGGTTTGTTTTTTTTTTCTTTTAATTTCTAAAATAGATGAAAGACTATTTAACACAATAGATATATACCTTTTAAATTTCTACCATTAATGTCTGTTGGGTGTAATATAGTAAAAACTAAAGCTGCTTTTTTGGTATGTGATGTTTCATTATTACTCTATATGTTTTCTCTTTCATGTTTCAGTTCCCACATTTGTTACTTTCCTGAAAGAAGTAGAATCTCCTTATGAGGTCCATGATTATATTAGGGCCTATTTAGGAGATACGTCTGAAGCCAAGGAGTTTGCCAAGCAGTTCCTGGAGCGCCGTGCCAAACAGAAAGCCAACCAGCGGCAGCAGCAACAGCAACCGCAACCTCAGCAGCAGCAGCAGCAGCAGCAGCAGCAGCAGCAGCAACAACAGCAGCAACAGCAACCACAACCGCAACCTCAGCAACAACAGCAGCAGCAGGTAGAGGGCAGCAGAGCAAGTGTGGTGCCCCACATGTGAGCATAGATAGCACCTTGAGTTACTGAGAGAAGAAAATTAAACATACCATTTTTGTACATAAATGACCAAAGCTTTTAAAAATGTGGTAGACATGATATTTTTAAATTACGTGTCTAGAGACCTTCGTGAATTTCCCAAATATCAATGTAACCATTCATTCTCTAGTAGGCACACAGCCCCATTATTCTTGGTTCATATATGTGCCTCAATCAAATTGCAAATGTTAACTCTCCAGTACTTAAGATCCATTTTACCAGCACTTTAATGTCATACAGTTTTGATGGGGATGTCAGAGGTACAATCAGGTCTCAGTATCCGTGGTAGTTATGTTCTGTAAAGTTACCACCAACACTGAATTAGTGAATACTGAACTATTGCTCCCAGGGGAGGGGACAGGGTTAGCTTTATGCAAACCTCTGGTCACAACGTTTTTGTCAGATGATCAGTATGTAACCGTGTTTTATGTGTCTTTTTGCTTAAAGATGCTTTATTTAATATATTGTTGATTCCTTAACATTGAACTCACAGCCAGCAGCGCTGTAACTCATGCCTGTATGAAGCTTTTCTAACATAATGTATTTTGTTACAGCCTTCTTGTGCTCAGCAACATGACTGTATTTAATATTTAGGGGCATTTTATATGATGAAATTACCAACAAAAATGTGAGAAGCATGACACTAAATAGAATGAAAAAGATGCTTATTTACAGTATGAGAGCAGAGACAAGAAGGCAGAGTATTGCTCTGCTCTGCGCAACTGGAAATGAGTACTGTGAGCAGCTCAAGTTTTCCACTGCTCTGTACATATGCATGTCCAGAATGACAAAAAGAACACTGCTAGTATTGATTTGGGGGTTACAAATAAATTCTAGCAAGAACTGTGGTTCACCCTTTATCCATGGGGGATATGTTATAAGACCTTCTGTGGATGCCTGAAACTGAAGAGTGCTGAACTCTACAGATACACACCTATGATAAAGTTTAAATTAGGCACAGGAGACTAACAATAGTAATAAAGCAATAGTTTTACAACACACCATAATAGAAGTTACATAGAATGTACTGTCTTTTTCTCTCTGATAATGAATCTGAAAACCGAGGTAAGCTACTAAGTGAATAATAATAGGCAGGTAGCAGACACATAGCATAGATATACTGGACTAAGGGGATGATTTGTGTCTCAAGCAGGACAGAGTGGGATGGGGGCACAAGATTTCGTTATGCTATTCAGAAGCACACAATTTAAAATTTATGAATTATTTTTTTCTGGAATTTTCCATTTTTGGACTGTTGTTGACTATTGGTAACTAGAACTGTGGAAAACAAAACTCTGGATAAGGGGGGACTACTGTAAGCATATTCACAATCCAATGAAGATTGGTTGTACTAGTTTTCTAAAAGGCAAATTGGCAAGGCTCAGAGAGAGGCTTAAGAATGTTCATATTCTTTAATTACATAATTCTTCTTCTAGAGATAATGTTTGTTTTATAGGTCACTTTTAGGAATATGTAAGATACAGTGAAGTACAGGGCATTTAAAATCCATTTGGGTAGATGGGTTAACAGGGATCAACTGAAGGAAAGTGAAAGTTGTAAACATGAATGAAAATCAAAAGAGAAGACATCATGTAGCAATACAGCAGGCTCTTTGCATTTGTGAAATGGCTGTGTGCTAAAATAGGAAGGTAAAGGTCCAGTGCACATGGGCAACCAGACTTGTCCTTCCACAGTGCTTTCTCCACCGCCTTACCCAGGTTTAAACACCCCCTACCCCCACCCCATGCTTGCCGGCCTTCAACTAGCTCATTGAATCTGATCCCAGTTCAAACGAATTGCTCTAATAAGAGCAACAATTAAGTGTGAACATCTGATAGACTGTTTCATAGTTTAACCAGTTGATAGAAAGTGTATGGATAATGATTTAAGACCAGGTCCCTTCTGGGATTGCTGATAGGAATACACTACATGACACTAACTTTGGTTGGTAGCAGGCTGCCAGCTGGTCTACAAAGAAATCTTCCACTTTGGGTAGGTGAGGAGTATAAATTGCCAGAGTGCAGAGGTCTGTTTGCGATTTTATTTGCTATAGATTAAATTTCCTAGAGGATGATACAGGCTCGTATGCCTGAGAGGTTTGGATGGCTTTGCTGCCATAGCAGTGTGGGCACGTGGAGTTATCAGGGTAGGCCTTGTGGAGGTATAGAACTTACATGGGATGTCTGAATCTCAGTGAAGAGAAAGGTGATTCAGTGGACTGCCTTTGGTTTCATTATTACCAGAATCCATGGTACACTTTCTGTTTTTAAACTCATATGTGATAAGGTGAGGACAAATCAACCATTTTCTTGGGGTAGTGCAAGTGTGCATCCACTGTGTAACCTCAGTTGTGCCATCTTGCTTCACAGGACTCCTTGTGGGGGATGAACCACAGTGCACTCCATTCGGTATTTCAGACCAATCAAAGCAACAATCAACAATCCAATTTTGAGTCCGTACAGAGTGGCAAGAAGAAGAAAAAACAGAAGATGGTCCGAGCAGACCCCAGTTTACTAGGTGAGCACAGGCCTCAAGTCTCAGCTGAGTGTTGGGAGAGCGCAGGTCATAGCCGTCATCACGTGCCGCCCATGGTGGGATGTTTCTCAGGACGGGAAGTAATTCTTAATAAAAAATTATTAACCAGTTCAAAATAAGTAGTCAGTATTCACTGGGCATCTCAGTGTAAGACTTGTGCCTCACATGGTATAGGGACTTATATTGTATGGGGCTTTAACCTTTAAAGCCTATTTCATATTTAATATGAATCCTGAGAAAGCCTTTCAGTTTAGTTGGAAAATAGTAAAAATTGTTTACAAATTTAAATGCTGATTTGTGTGAAAGCTGACCATAAATTCAATCCAGTATTCAGAGAAAGAAAACAGTATTGGTTGATAGTCACTCTATATATTGTGTATCATATTATTCTCAGAATGACTGCTATATGAGGTGATGTTCCAGTTTTACCAGTGAGTAAACCTAGAGGATTTAGAACATTTCTCCAAATCACAGCTGTTCAGAAGTGGGGCTGCGATTTCAGAGCAAGTCTGTTTTCTTTCTACCCTTCTGTGTTATCCACAGCTATTCTTGTCTAGCATCGAGGACCAGTGTCTTTTATCAAGGCAACTTCATGGAACCAGTGACACCTGAAATGGGACTTTTAATGACTGGCAGGAGGGGTGGAGAATGGCATTTCTGGGATAATAAACAGTATAGGCAAAGCTGATGGCTGCCCGTGTCCTTTAAATTATTCTGACAACCTACATATTATGATCAAATCATTCTCCATTTATGAGTGTGAAGTAGGCTATTATAAAACCATACTGTCTGTAATAGAATGATGATGTTGGCAAAGGTTGCAGGTAGGGATCCCGGTTAGGAGGCTGCAGTAAAGACCACATGGACGATCCCAGTGGCCTGGAATGGGGTTTGGCATTGGAGATGGAGAGGACTTCCATGGATTTAGAAATTTATGGGTTAGAATTGGCTAGAGAAGGAGAATGGGAAGTTTTGGGCAGCAGGATGGATAGTGTTGCCTTTTGCTAAAACGATAAAACACTAGGAAGTGGAGCAGGCTTCTGGGGAAATGCTAGGGTGTTCAAGTGCTGGATGAGTTCAGTGTGAAATGACTGTCAGACATCAGATGGAGATACCTGCGTGAAAGAGCTGGTAGCGCAGCAAGAGGTACATTCTGAACCTGTGCTGCCGTTGGTAGAATCCCTACTTCAGCGGTTTCCTGCCCTGGAGAAAATAGAATGCCAGTAACAGACTTAACTGAGGTTTGGTCTTTTGACACTGGTGCCTGAAAACTGGCTTTGGGAACAGATCTGGTGAAATTCTGTTTCCTTCTGCCTGTCTTGAAAGTTCATCTTAGGAATGGATGGAGTAATCCAAAATTATATCTAGGTTTGACAGAATAGGTGAATATAAATTTAAAAGCGTTCCTTAAATTCTGGTTGTGGGTTTTAGCTCAGACTCCATTGCCGTTTAACTGTGGCACTTAAAGGGTAGGCTGTCAGTGAATGGTTCCTCTGAAAATGAGATAATTCTCTTATATTATTTTTAATTGACATATGCCTTATTGATTTACAGATTAAGAAAATTAATTACTATCCATTAGTTATAAGTTCCCTATGCATAGAATGGGGAAACAGGTTTTAACTTGATCTGAAAGTTGAAAAAGTAGGCATTAATCAAAAGAGAACTTTGCTTTAAAACAAACAGAAGGGGGCCCAGCCTCATTTTAATGATCCATATACTCCATTGTACTCCTGTCTTCCTCTGGTTTTTAGAACTACCTGGTACTATTGTGAACCAATATCCTATACTTGGATATGACAAATACAGTTGACTCTAAAACAAATGTGGGAGTTAGAGACACCGAACTCCTGCATAGCTGAAATTGCATATTACTTTTTGATTTCCCAAAACTTAATTGGAGTCCCCTCTCAATATCTGTGGGTGATTAGTTCCAGGATCTCCACAGAGACCAAAATCTGCAGATGTTGGGATCCCTTATATAAAATGGCATAGAACAATGAATATAATTGGCCCTCCACATCCACTGATTTCCAAATGTGGATTGAAAATACTGTTTTCTATCCACAGTTTTCTGACTTCATGGATGCAAACTCCTGAGATACGGAAGATTGACTGTATATTGAACTGTGCAGTTCAAACCAGTGTTGTTCAGGGTCAACGATATGTTACAATACCACTTTATCCCAGTCACACTTTCCTCATAGGAACAGTCTTTGAAACCTGAAATAGTGTGAGCGAGGGGCAGTCTGCTGTTCTAAACTTAAGAGAATGTAGTCTTTAGAGCTAGGCATCCTGGGCTTAAGTCCTCATTTGTGTTGCCTTGGGTTTCATGGTATCCCAGAGCTTTCCTTTCTATCAAATGAGAAGTAGTGCCCACCTTACTGGTTTTTATGGCAGGTAAATGAGATCATGTCTGCTAAAAGCCTAGTAATCAGCATACTAATATAACAATGAATAATTAACTTTGTTTTTGGCCCCAGGCTTCTTGCTTCTTATCTTTCATGATTAAAAATAAGTTTGTGTTTTTATTACATTTCTACTTTTATTGCATGTAGATTATTATTGTTTTTATATTTCTTACATCTGTTCTTGAGATATAGGTGAAGTCAAAGAAAAACCTGCTTGAGAATACTGTAATAGCTCATTTCATAGGCTGGTCTTTCGGTTTTTATACTTACTTCCCTGATTAGACCGTTATTTTAAAATATGAACACTAAGCCTTTCATCATTTTCAAGGGAAAAAAGGCGTGTGGGTTATAGGAACACAGCTGATGGGTAGAACTCAGGTTGGGGTTTGGAGTCCAAGCCTCTCCCAGTATTAGTCCTTATAAGCAGCTTGTGCCACAGCGTCCTCAGTAATAAATAAGCATGTTTATGTTTTCAAATCATGCTATTTTTGAATCAAGAATGTAATATAATTGAGCTGTTTTTATTATATAAGGCTTTTTTTGGTTTATTGGTACATTTAAAATGTGTATTTGTTTGAAAATTTGAAATTAAGGAACAAAACGGGAGTGGTTAGAAAACTCAAATAACATTAACAGAACTGCTTTTAGACTGGAGAACATCGCTTGTTTACTTTTTGATATACAAATAGCAGCTGAAACAGTTTGGGATTTTATTTAGACTGGATGAATTAAAAGCTTTTTGGGAGTCACTCCTCCCAAAGAGGCCCTGTTGTTAATAATTCTTTTTATCATTCTCTCATTATGCTATTTGTGAAGTTTAGATACTTGCGGCTGATGGCATTAGGTATTCAAACGTTAGGTTTTCACATGTCATTAGTGTTTGTGAGTAGTGCTTGTTGCTTTCAATGGCCGTGCTAGTGCTGCTTTTTCTAAACCAGATTCCATTTTGGTTAATTAGTATTGCTAACTGAAATCCTTTCCTCTGCAGGTCTACTTGCAATAGATTGAGTTGAATAAAGTTAGTGCTGTCTACTATGTGATAGAAAGAGCTTCTGAGGGCTCTAGGGATCTTGTCTTCTCTGAAACCTCCTAGCTCCAAATAGCACAAGCTTTTGGCCAGAAGTATTCCCAGTCGTGAGTGGGGCTGAAGTAATCTTACTCCCACTCAGAGTGTGTTATTCCTGCCTTCCCTCCTGCCCCTGTTTCTTGTAAGGCACATCTTCTGAATAAATTCCACCCCCAGACCCCCGTCCCAGCCCGGCCTGGCCTGAACACTCACTTTACCCCAGGTTCCTCTAAGGATTCTCTAAGGCAGTGGTTTGCAATTCGTTTTAATCAGTGATGCAGTTTGTTTTTCCTCCCTAATTAGATTATATGAGAACCCTAAGAAATAAAACAAAAACAGAGAATCTCTCATTGGAAGGGCAGAAAGCTACTATGCTGACCTTTATCCTCTTGCTTCTCATGCTCTTGACTATCCCTATGTATGCTAGGAAACAAGAGATATACATTCCAGCTTGGACTTTGGGCCGGAGTGGTCACCACTGCCAATTTTTTCCTGCAGGGTTTTCAGTCAATGCTTCATCGGAGAGGCTCAACATGGGTGAAATCGAGACTCTGGATGACTACTGAGCACCTGCCCGTGGACTGGCCTTCCCCCTCTCTGCTGACCATGGATTCTCCACCTTTGGACACCACACTTCCTCGCCATCTACTCTATCACTCTGCAACAGATCACAGAACCGATCATCTCAGGCTTTTTCTTCTAGCCCTTTGTGTCCAAGATTCTTTAAACTGTTTTTGTCGGTGAGCATCTCAGACTGTAGATGAGTGGACCAGACCCTGTGTCTGGGGTGAAAGTGGGATTACTCCTCAGCAAGGCTGATTTGGGCAGCACATGTTCACTGTGCCGTCATCTCATCTACTGTCCCCAGAACGTGTGTTGGGATCTGCCAATAGCAATTTACTTTCTCTTGTCACTTTTTTCCTTTTATTTTGTTTTTCTTCTTCATTTTATCTCCTGCATAAAGGCAAGGGGCTAACTGGTGCAGTCTTGAAGAGAGTTAATGGTAACAGACAATGGCCAGCCACACAGCGCCCACTGACTGACGGGAGCCTTCGACAGATGGTTGGGCCTCCCAGTCCGAAGGTTGCATTGCCACTGCTAACTTTGGAATTTTGCATCCAAGAGGCCTTGAGTGGGTGGAGTTTAGATTGGATTGGATTGGCTTGTGTTGCACACCCTTTGCCTGTTCTTTCTGAGCATCCTTTTGGGGAAAGGATTCATGCTTTCTTCATTAGCTAGTGACTTCCAAGCAAGCTGACGTCTTCCCTGGCATACTCCCACCTGATTGGACAAAGGAGACCCTGTGGCCTGGGAGAGGGACTTACTCTTAATTTTTCCTTCTTACAAAAACTGATTTTTCCCATAAATATTTTTACTTCAGAGGACTAGGACCAGTTTGTTTTGGGCCTTTCTGCTGAAAATTTGTCTCGTTTAAGAGGCAGCTAGGATCTTTACCATATGTATGAATTTGTATAATTTCATTTTGGATAGGGATAAACTTTTGCATCAGATAAAAGCCCGGAATTTCATCTGGTTCCTCAGAGCATTGCGTGTGTGTCTTGCTGTGGCTCCGAAAAGGTTTTGTTTAAAGATTCTGGAATGGCAAGTTGCTTGCCTTTCCTGAAAAGAAAACATACAAACCTGACCATCTTTTGAGACCTTCATCCATGGAAACCACTATACAGTAGAACACAGTGGGATGGAAGGGATGGGAAGGAACGGGAAAGAAGCCTGGTGTTGGCTTCTGGTCGTGGCCTAGCACGCCTTCACTTCAGATATAAATGTATTCAACCCTATTTATAAACAAATACTCTACCTGCCTCCATCCCCCTCCCCATCCCCCCAATAGAACATCACCTGGAATTGCCAATCACACTTTGGTCTGGAGCCATTGGACCGTCCATCCCTGTGCAAGAAGTGCTGAGCTTGGGTGGCTCCTGGTAGAGCACCTTTTCTTTCTGTCAGTGTTGCCTGAAGAAGGCTCGAGTTGCTCTGAGAGCAGTTTGTTTTTGGATGATTATATTTGGTTTCTGTTTTTATTCTTTTGGATCACCATTCTCCCTATCCCTTCTTCCCTCCCTTCCTCCCTCCCAAACATGTACAATAACTATACAGAGACTGATATAAACTTGTATATAGTTTTTGGATCAAATAGCATGAGGAGACGGGGAACTATTTAAAGTTGGGACTCCTGCTCTCCTTTGCTTTGTAAATTCAGAAGTGGGGGGTGGGAAAGAGGGATAGTTAAAATGTTTACAAAACTTTAAGCTCCCTTGGAACTTTTGCCAGTGTGGAGGAAAATAAACAAGAACTTAAATAAAACCTGGTGGTATCCTATCTGAGTGTACCGCTTGTACTCGCCTTTGTTGAGGCTGAGGTCTGCACTAAACCGTTCTCTTGGTACCATGGAAAAGCTACAAACCTGTGAGCACCCGACCTGGAGGCAGCAGGGCCTTCTTGCCAGGCTATGAAATGCTGGTTGGTTCTTTATTTGAGAACGTAGAAGTCAAGATAAACATGGGTAAGTTTGAGCAAATGTCTTTCTTCCTTTGACTCTCTCTGCTGGCCTGTGGCTTGTCTCCTTCCCTCATACCACAGACGCTCCTTGGGTATGTGGCTGCTCTAGAGCCTGCCCACACCTTCCACAGTAGACGCCACTGTGTGCTTGTTTAGGAAGAAAGAAAGAAAGAAAGAAATAGCATTTGGGGGTGGGGTAAGCAGATTAGAGGGAGCAAAGTCATTTTACTCGTGGAACATTCTATTTGCTTAACCAGGAGCCTTGCTCCTTTCTGAGGAATTTCCCACTTAGTGGAAAAAACCCACTCTTCCTAGGAATATTTGTTTCTGTCCCAAATCTCTCTTTTCCACATTCTGATTTACTCTTACTTTCTTTGTATGTACCAATTTGCAAATTATCTGAACAATTCCTGGATCTTAAAGTATTTGTTTTGTACACTGTTTTATTCTAGGTATTTTAATTCAGAGATTTAAAAAAACACCAACACAACTACAATTTTGATTATGGAGACTTTCCCCAAGATAGTTGGTGCTCTGGTTACCGTTGCTGCATAACAAATTACCCCAAACTGCCTTGATAACTGTGAGTCAGGACTTTGGGAAAGGCTCAGCTGGGCAGTTCTTACACGGAGTCTCATATAGCTGGGCTCAGATGTCAACTGGAACTGCCAAGTCGGGAAGGCGTGATTAGGTTGTCTCACCAGCATGGCTCACTTGTGTGACTGGCAGCTGATGCTGGCTGTTGGATGGGAAGTCAGCTGGGCTGGGGGCGGAAGGAACTATACGAGGTCTGACAATCAAGTTTGTGAAACTCATCCTAGAAAAAGTGCTACATACCTTATTGCTGAATATCCCACTACAGTTGTGTTCAAAGTGCTCCCCTTAGGAAGCTGTGCGCCAACGCCAGTGCCTCATCCACCCTTCAAAGCAGTTTTGGAACTTTTCCTGGAATGATCATCAGAGCCATTGTCATACTACCCTTGATGTCTCCAGTGTCATAAAAATGTCTTCCTTTCAATATTTTCTTTATCTTTAGATAAAGAAAAGAGCCATTGGGGGCCAGATCAGGTGAGTTAGGGAGGGTGTTCCAATACACTTATTTGGTTACTGGCTAAAAACCCTCTCACAGACTGCCGTGTGAGCTGGTGCATTGTCGTGATGCAAGAGCCATGAGCTGTTTGTTCACAAAAAGTTCAGGTTGTTTTCATCTTAACTTTTTCTCACAGCCTTTACAGCACTTCCAAATAGTCAACTTGGTTGACTGTCCAGTTGGTACAAATTTATAATGAACAATCCTCTGATTTCAAAAAAGGTTCGTGACATCGTTTTGACTCCATTTGCACTTACAGAAATTTTTGGGACTGACAGAGAATTGACTGACTTCCATTGTGCACTTGGACACTGTTTCAGGATTGGTACCCCATGTTTCATCAGTGATAATACCGCCCAAAACATCATCTGGCCTCTCCAAAAGGTCTTAGCAAACTTTGACTCTCCTTTGCTTTTTGTTCATTGGTGAGCTCCTTCAGCACCATTTTTGCACATACTTTTCTCGTACCAAGATTTTCAGTGAAGATTTTCCTAACTCCTCTGTTGACGTTTACTTGGTCTGCTATGCCTTTCATGGCTGATGATTTTGATGTACAATTCAAGAAATTTTTGCAGTGTTTTCATCAGTTCTCATTACTGGCTGCCCTGACTTCTCTTCATCAGTGACGCTTTCTCTCCCCTCTGAAAAACGTTTGATCTATTTGTACAGTGCCATTTTCATCATGGCCTTACCCGCATAAACTTGGACTAACACGTCCCTGATTTCACTTTGCTTCTTGCCAACTTTAACAAATTTAAAGTTTGTTCGTTACTGTAATTCAACCTCCGATATTCTTGTGACGGTACACACAAACACGCAACAATAATGAACACCACTCAGCAACACACTGCCACACATCGACACAAACACAGCTGTGAGACACTGATACACCAAAGTTATGAAGTGTTACTGACTTGTCTGTACAGTGCTACCAACATAAGTGCACGGTTGGAAGTTTGCAGACTTAATGGTCAGACCTCGTGTGTCCTCCCCAGCATGGCAGCTTCATGCAGACTTCTTGTGTAACAGTCGGCTTCCCCCAGAGAACCACATAGAGGGTGCATTGCCTTTTCTGACATAAACTCAGAATTCAGGTAGTATTGCTTCTGTGACACTATTCTGTCCAAGTAATCAGAGGCCCACTCAGATTTAAGGGGTTGAGAACATACCCTCACAGTCCTCAGACTGTGGAAGCTGGCCTCAGAGCTGATGGGATTTCCTGGAACAAAGAGGAAAAGGCCCGGGTCCGGAGGGTGGCTTTGGCCCTGCTTGTGTGCAGGCTGTTCCTGAGGAAGCTTCAGTGGGAGGCTGTCAGCACTGTGCAGAGCCTGGTACCCGGCAAGCAGCCAGGCGTGGGGTTCATTTTACCAGTGCTGTTGGATGCCGTGAGCATGATGGACCTAAACTGCTTCTGGTAGTGCCCGTTCTGGATGGGGAACCTGGAGCCTTCGAGAGGCAAGTTTCCCTCCAGGGGTTAATTGGGGATGTTTTCCAGCTAAACAGCCATAGCTGTGGTTCACCATCTGGGAGAAATAGCACAAAGATGCGAGGAAACAAGAGAATGGCTCCTTCCCTGATTGCTGTCCTGAGGCCTCAGAGCTGCCATTACCTCCCGCTTTGTTGCTGGCAAGGCGATGACATTGGGGGATGGGGGACAGGGTTTCCTCCACACAGTTCCAACCAGCTGGTCTTAAGCAGAGACATTTCCTCAAGCTCGTTTACTTGTCCCCCAAATGGAAGTGTGGTAGATGAGCTTCCCTTGATAGCATTATTGCTTATTTTTTGCTATTAATTCCTCCTCTAGCATGAAAAATGGTCCGGAAAATGGTGGGTTGGGAGTAGGTTTTGGTTGCAAAGAACAGAAGCCAAAGTAACAATGATTTAAACCAAGATAGCCCATTTCTCAAGTGAAATCTGGAGGTCATCAGTCCAAGGCTGGTGTGGTGGCTCAGAGACCTGAGTTCTTTATGTTTCACCATCTTGTTTGTGGCTTTCATCCTCAAGGTCACTCATGGTCCAAGGTGGCCGCTAGAGCACCAACGATCATGCCCATATTTCAGGCAAGAGGAACACACACCCCTGCTCAGTCAGTCTCCTTTAAGGAGCTTAGCCCCACTGAAATCTTAAGTCTTCAGCCAGATAGGTTAGAGTTTGGGGCAGGGGTGGGGTGGGTGGGTGGGTTAGCTGAACGCTTTGCCACCCCAGATAACAATGGGATTCTGTTTTGAGGAAGTGGGTAGAATGGGTATTGCATAGCAGTTAGCCGTCTGTACTGATCTGAGATGAGAAAAGTTTGGGATGCTTGAGTTTGTGCACCTAGACCATAGGAAAGGAATTCTAGCAGCTACTCCAGTTCAACTGGTGGACCTCAGACCTTGGGCTTTTCCAGTGAGGGGCTCATCACAGGCTCTGATTTCTATTCTGATACAGAACTGGGAATCCAGCGCCGTTTCCAAGGGCCCAGCTTGCTGTATGTCTAGCATCTCCCAATTCTAGGCAGAATCTAGTATTTTGGTGTTTTCTCAACAGTACCCTCTGGAGTGAACCTGTGAGTGGGTACATGAATGGAGGTCCTAGAGTGCAGTTGTCAGATTTGAACGGTGGTTCTACCACCTACTTTGGGCAAGTATTTGTTTACCTATCTGTGAAACGGAAACTGTGAGATAGTTGTGGTCAAAAACCTAAAGTGTGATTGCATGGTACAGTGCCCAGCACGTAAATGCTTCAGAAACTCTTATCTGTAGGCTGTTCGGCAAGGGAGAAGGTTATCTGTGGGCTCATAGTGCAATAGAGCCTTGTATATAGGGGTAACCTTACTCTTAGATATCTTAAAAGTTAGTACAAGGAAGTATCCCTCAGGGAGGCAATGCGGTGTGGATTCCAGGAGATGCGATATTAGCACCAGCCTTGTTGGCCAGTAGTCCTGTCCTGTCTGGGCCTCAGTTTCCTTGCCTGTCAGATGAGGGGGTTGGCCCAGATCATCTCAGGAACTTGAAACAATCCACGAGCTCCGTGTCCTGGAGTGTGTAATGGGGTAGCTTCCATCCTGGGGAATTGTTAAGGGCCCCCAGTGACTCTAAACGGAGAGCCTGAGTGGGGGCCCACCGGCCGTGCTGATGTGTGAGGTTTCCTTCAGCTCCCACCCGAGCGTGCCGCCGTGGTTGCGTGTGCACCTGCCCATTCTTGCGGCATGGTGTGGGCCCTTGGAGTCTGCAGATGTAGCGCCTGTGTTTCAGCGGGGGCCCTTGACTGCTTGACAGGAACCCTGTGCAGTTTCACTAAAGCAAACCCCAGTCAGAATGCAAGTGTGGTGAGCTCATGTCGGGGACAGGGACACCTTAACTGAATTTCTGACTTCCTCTGGTAACGTGAAATTTAGCCAAAAACAGGTCAGGGTCCAGCATAAAACAGATACCACAATAGATGTTCAATCAAAAGAAATTTTAAAAAACAATAAAAGAATTGGTGCTGGAATGGTTGGTAGCCAAGCAGGAGAAGGGACGATTACTGGAAGATTTGGTCACTAAGGAAACCACAACATCCTATCCATGGTCCCATCTGTCATTATACACGTTTCTCAGCAGCACGAGTGTCTCTCAGTACACTTACAATCTCAACGAAATATTCAGTATCCCCCAAATTAAATGTTATATATATCAATGTAGAAAAATGGAAAAGGTGGTTCATACCTACAAGTATGTATACACACTCACAAAGCAAGGAATAAAATATGCGTAACTGCTGCAGTCCTTGTTTCTGCTGTGGATGATACTCGTACAACTTCCTCTTTCCTACCCTTTCCCTGTGCCATTTCCCTTCCAGCTCCTCAGCTGGTGGGTGACCTGCACCATCATGCCTGAGGCTCCTGAGTCCATGGTCCTGAGGTTATTGCAGCTTTCTGTCTTTTTTTTTAATAAAGATTTATTTTTACTGTTTTTGACAGAGGGAGAGATGCAGAGACAGAGAGAAAGGGGGAGGGTCCAGAACAGTCTCCATAGTTGCACATCATTGGTTTTTCCACATAGTTTCATTCCACAGGTGGGCACAGGGCTGCACAGGGCAGGAACTGGGCCGGGGCCTCACCCCGGTGAGAACTGAAGTGGGGGCACTCCCCAGTTCAGCATATGGGTCCACACGGGCCGGGGCTGGGATTCGATCCCCGGCCCCTGGGGCTGCAAAGTGAGCACTTAACCCACTGAGCCATCCTGGCTTCCCCATCTGTTGATCTTTCATGTAGCACTTGTTTTAATTTTTTTTCAATTACAGTTGATGTTCAACATTAGATTAGTTTTAAGTGTTCAGCATAACAGTTAGACATATTAATATAACTTATGAAGTGATTCCCCCTGAAAGCACCACCTGGCACCACACATAGTTATTATCATATCATTGACGATACTCTCTATGCTGTGCTTCGCATCCCCGTGACTGTTTAGTAACTGCCTGTTTGAACCTGCCCCCCACCGATCAGCTTGTTCTCTGGATCTCTGAGTCTGTTTCTGTTTCGTTTGTTCCATTTATTTTGTTCTTTAGATTCCACATGCAAGTGAGATCATAGGGTATTTGTCTTTCTCAGTCTGACTCACTTCACTTAGCATAATACCTCTCCAGGTCCATCTGTGGTGCAGATCGGTGCAGTCACTATGGAACACAGGATGGAGGTACCTCAAAACATTAAACATGGAACTCGTCATGACCCAGCAGTTCCACTTCTGGGTATTTATCTGCAGAAACCCAAAACACTAATTCAAAAAGATGGAAGCAACCTACATGTCCATGGATTGACTGGATAAGGAAAATGTGGTCCATATCTACAATGGAATCTCATGCGACCTCTCGTAGCATCAGTAACCTTCATTGGTGGTCATTACCTAGCTCAGTTACTTCCTTAGTCATTGAAAATGTGATTTTTTTCATGGGTTGGGGGGAGTGGGGATTTTCATTTTGGATTATTTCAGACTTAAAGAAAACTTGCCAGAACAATAGAAAGAACATTCACCCAGATTCCCCCAATTGCTAACATTTTGCCACGTCTGCTTTATGTTTTCTTGATGACTACACTCCCAGTAATGACTCTGGGTAACTTCTTTCGTGAACCATGTGAGAGTGAGCTACAGACATTATGTTCCTTTGCCCTAAATATTTCAGGGTGCATTCCTTGAAATAAGGACACTTTATGTAAGCACAGTGCAGTTATTAAACTTAGGAGATTAGTGATGCAGTGCTCCTAGTTAATACCCATGCTCATTCATATCCTACCAGTTGTTCTGCTAATGGCTTTTAAAGGAGAAACGAGGTGCAGGATGCCTTCCATATCACTTGTAAGTAGTTGTCATGTTTCATGAGTCTCCTCTAATCTGGAACACTTCCTTCTGTGTCTTTCATATTAATGCCTTGGCATTTTTTAAGGGTATCAGACAATTATTCTGTAGATTGCCCACAGTTTGCCTGGTGTTTTCTCGAGCTTTTTTTTTTTTTTTTTTTACAATAGTGGTAATTTTTTTTTTAATCTATTTATTTATTTAGTTTTATTTTTGACAGAGAGAGAGAGAGATACAGAGACAGGGAGAGAACTGAACGGGGGGAGCTCCCAGTTCAGCATATGGTTCCGCACGGGCCGGGGCCGGGACTCGATCCCTGGTCCCCGGCGCTGCAAAGTGAGCGCCTAACCCACTGAGCCATCCCGGCTTCCCCTGGAGCTTTGATTGAGACTGTCCATTTGGGCAGAGGTACCACAGAAGTGATGGCAAGTCCTCAGGGCATCACATCCCAAGCCCAGGCTGGTTTGAACCATCTCTGGTGATGCCCACGCTGATCACTTGGTTAAGGTGTTGTCTGCCAGGTTTTTGCCCTGGAATGCTTTCCTCTTTAGGGAAGAGACTTTGAGACCATGGAAATATCCAGTTCGTTGTCAAACTTTCATCTACTACTTGTAGCAGGCACTGGGGGGTCTTGATTACTAAGATGTTGGCCCAGCTCTCCTTTCCCACTTAGTCAGCATCCTACTATAAGGAAGAGCTCTCCACATATGCATACACCTGAACACACTTGTGTGTAGGTCATACTCAGACACTGCATGTCTCATGCACGATTCCGTGCACAAATTGTCCATTTGGAGCGCCTCCGAGTTGACGTCTGTGTCCTTTCGCATATCCGCATTGTTCTCTGAGCACTTCCTTACTTTGGTGTGAGGTATTCTAGGTTCATCTACTTTACCTTTCCTAGATCTGGAATTCACCATTTCTCTAAGGAGCCGTGGTTCCTTTCATTAGGGAATGGTATTCAGAAACCAAAATCTGGGCCCTGGTCATGCTTATTGTAGTGGGCTGTCTCCACAGATAGAGATAGGCTCTGGTGTGTGTAGATACATACATACATCTGTGTTCCTTCATGTCATACTGTTTATCTCTACATAGCATGAGCCCTCGCTGATATCTTCACTTCCAATACGATACCACAGGGTCCATTCTGATCTTGCTCCTTTCCATGTTTGTGATTCCTGTCTCCAAGGATGAGAGTCAGGCTCCAACTTCGAGGTCTCACTCCTTCCCAGTCACTGCTAGAAATGCCACCCAAGAGGATTAGCATGGCTGTGAATTCAATTCAAGAAAATTTTAGGTGAATTGTAAGAAATGAGATTTGGTGTGGGTGGGAGGGTGCTGCGATAGCTCAACAGGTTGAGCATTTGCCTTGCAACTGCGAGGTCCAGAGTATTGAATCCCGACCCATGGTAACCCATGTGCTGACCTGTAGCACAGCTGGTAACTGCCGGGATGGCAGCAAAGGTTCTTGCCTCCCATGCAGGGGGCCCCCAGTTTGCTTCTCGCCCCGCACAGCCCCACACCCACCTGTGTGGAAAGAAACTGTCACAACTAAAGATGTACAACTATGGAGACTGCTCTGGGCCCTCCTCCCTCTCAAACAGTAAAATAAATGAATATCTTTTGTGACAACATGGATGGACCTGAAAAGTATTATCCTAAGTGAAATAAATCAGAGAAAGACAAATACCTTATGATCTCACTTACATGTGTAATTTAAAGAATAAAATAACAAAAAAATTGAGATTAAAAAAAACAAACTTTCAACAGCAATGCTCTGTTCCCTGATCATACCCTGACTTTAGAATTCAAAGCCTTGAGGTCGTCCTTTCCTATGAACACCCAAAGCAGTAAAAAGTAGCCAGTTCACTGTCCTTTTGATCATCACCACGTCTATAAACATCAAGTGCAGCATCCACGGTCCAGTGAGGCTCGTCTTCACTAGCCCTTCATGCTGAGCAACCACACATCTGAACACACAGTACACCGTGTGTTACCCGATCTCATTTTCTACTGGCAAGGAGATCTGCATTCGGCAGCAGGGCAGCAAACAAGCTCGGAGGCATGCCTGCAAGGGCCTGTCTCCGGGACCATTCCAGGTGCCTAGCTGGACGAGGAAAGAGTCCACTCTAGGCATTTCAACCAGCCAAGATGTAACACCAAGACTTGTTACACGAACATCCAAAGGAGTGAAGGAGCTGAAGACGGACGGCAAGTTTCCTCATGACTCAGTAGCTGCACCTGGGGAACCGGCACCTGCCCGGGCTGCAGATGCTCCCAGGCGAGGATCCAGGAGCCAGCACTTCCGGTCTTCTGTGCCTGTCGGGCTGGCGTGACTGCAGTCAGTGCTGCTGCCAGAGACACTGTCAGAAATCTGAAGCAGAAAGAAGTCACTTCACCCCTCCCTGCTTCCATCGCCCAGCACTGCCTCCCACTGGTAGACGCTAACAGGAACTCAGCCGCCGGAAAGTCTCAGGAGTGTCACTTGGGGTCCACATGTCATCGCAGGGTGCAGAAAGATGAGGATGGGGTTGCTGGACAATCAAGCACAAATGAATGAACCAGGGAGAAGATGCTCCTGGTTCAATCCATCCCAGAGACCCAGCCTGGCTGAATCCAAACCCGGAGTCCCTGCCGTGTGCTGGGCACGGTGCTGTTAAGAGGTTCTGCACATGCACCGGGGAACCAAACACAGACTCTGCTGTCCTGGGACTTACTGGGTGGAAACAGACAGACAAGCAATGAACACGCCATCGAAAGCCACCATGACATGTATCTGACAAACTCCCCAAAATAAAAAGAACACCCTAATAAATAAGTAGGCCAAAATAACTGAGCAGACCTTTCACAAAAGAAGATAGGCCTATGGTCGATACATTAGAAAAGGTGCTCAGCTTTATTAGTCAGAAGCACAGCCACAGTGAGATGCCACTGCCCACCCGTCAGATGGCTAGAAATAAAAGGACAGGGATTGGCAAAGATTGACAACTGCTGGTGAGAGTGTAGATTGGAACAAACACTTTTGAGAGCTACTGGCAGCATCTACTGAACCGGAACACTGTACCCTGTGACCCAGCAATTTGGTCTTGAGGTATATAACCAAGAGAATCAGTGTACATGTCCAGCAAAAGACATGTATGCAGGAGGAGATCAAAGATGGCGGCATGAGAGGAGAACGCTGATAACTGCTTGGGAAGGGCCTTGTGAACAGAGGGGAATCCACAGGGGAAACCCTGAGAAGAAACTTCAACTAAGAGAACCACACAACGCAGAACAACACCCAAAGGTTAGAGAAAAAAGGGCAGACCGGGAGAGGAAAAGGGAAGCAGCGGTTCTGGGACAGAGACTCGGAGCGCGGCCTGGGGCTGGCAAAAACCAAGGGGGGTCGGGGGACTACGGTCAAAGTGGAGCTGGATCGAGGGCGGGCTGGAAGCCGAGACCTAGGGAGCGTGGAATCCCCACAAGACTCTGGACAATTTAACATCCGAACTCAAGGGACAGCACGCAGTGCCCTAATCAGATCACAGAGCCTAAAGTGGAACAGGGACTGTGGAGCAGGGCGGCTGCACTTCCCGGCGGGCGGGGTGAGAGCAGGGCACCAGCCCGCAATGGCTCAGCACCCCTGATTTACGGAGGAGATTGACTGTGAGGGAGCGCCTTCTGAGGACAGGGCTCTTGGAGTGAGGGCTGGGGCTTGAGTGGGCACAGCTGCATTGGACGTGCTTGGAGTGAATCCAGCGGTCTCAACAGAGCCGGGAGCGTAGAGCGGCTGCTGCCCGAGCTACGGCCTGTGCGCGTAGGGCTATTGGCGTCCAGCCCACTGGGCCGTGGCACCCCGCCCACCAGGCCGCAGTGGCACTGCTGCCAGCGTGCAACTGGGCTTTCGGCGCCCCACCCGCCGGGCCGCCGCGACACTGCTGCTTGCTTGCCAGCGTGCAATTGGGCTTTTGGTGCCCCGCGCACCAGGCCGCTGCAGCGCTGCTCCCTGCGCGCAAGACCGGCTTTTGGCATCCTGCCCGCCGGGCTCCTGTGGCACTGCTGCCTGCTCCCGAGCGAGCAGCTAGGCTTTTGTTGTCCCACCCACCGGGCCTCTGGGGCGTTGAAGCCTGCTCACGCAACTGGGCAGCCAACCGGGTTGCCGTGGTATCATAGCCTGCGCGCAGGATGGCGCGGCCTACCAGGGCCTCTGCCAAGCCCCAGCCCATCCAAGTGCTGCCCTGTGGGCGTGGCTTACAGATATGATTGAAGGAGGGGCAGCCAGGCGGAGGAGAGAAAGACTGGAGCTCCTGCGCCCTGCCCGCACTGAACCACCAGCCCTCCTGCTGAAAGAGGAATCTGCTATTGTGTCTCAGGCCCACTCTAGCTCATATTCACATGCCCCCACCCCTGACCACCCCTTTACTACCCTGCTATCTAACAGCTAAGACAGCAACCTGAAGTGCCCCAGGACACAGAAGCTGTCTGCTTCCCCCAACCCTCTCCCAAAATCTCCTCCCACAACTGAGTCCAAAAGAAAAAATAAAGAGAAGCCCATCTGATAGGCAAACCCTCAGAGGGAAAACATACTCATGCGTAAAGCAAAAAGAACCACATCAAACACAATGCACACCTCAGAATCCAAAGCCCCTCCAGAAGATCAGGGGCATTCTTTAGTAAAGGACCTTGCACACTTGGAATCAAATCTAAGTGAAACAGAATTCAGGTCTGCATTAATCAAGACACTCAAGAGAGCTCACTCAATGCTGGCAAAGTACCCAGACACAGTTAAATGACCTCAACAAGAAATTTTCTGAGCAAAATGAGTACTTTACCAACAAAATTGAGAAGCTAGAGCAGAACCAAAAGGAACTCCTTGAAATGAAAGGCATCATGGGAGAGCTGAAAAAAGAACTGACCAGCATAG
>PVKE010011080.1:0-41056 GCA_004027555.1 Craseonycteris thonglongyai
AGAATAAAAGCAAAGTCCTCATCATAAGCACAAGACCCAGTAGGGTATGGCTCCCTATGTCCCTTCCTTTTTTTTTTTTTTTTTAAGATTTATTTTATTGTTTTTGACAGACAGACAGAGACAGAGAGAGAGAAGGGGGAAGGGTCCAGAGCAGTCTCCATAGTTGTATGTCATTAGTTTTCAACATAGTTTAATTCCACACAGGTGAGCGCAGGGCCATGCAGGGTAGAAACTGGGTTGGGGGCCTCCCACGTGGGAGGCATGTCCCCATGAGCTAGGGGCTGAACCAGGGAACCCCCACATGGGAAGCACAGCCCAGTTCAGCATATGGGTCCACACGGGCTGGGACCGGGACTCAATCCTTGGACCCCGAACCTGCTAAGCAAGCGCTCAGCCCACTGAGCCATTCCAGCATCTCCCTATGTCCCTTCCTTGACCTCACCTCCTACCCCTCTCCATCTCACTCATTTTGCTCTATCCATACCACCCTCCTCTCTATCCTCGAATACACCTGGCATGCCCCCACCTCAGGACCTTTGCACGTACTATTCCCTCTGCTCAGAAAGCTCTTCCTTCCAGACAGCCCCATGACTCCCTCCCTCCATTCAGTCAGGTCTTTGCTTAAATTGACATTTAAGCAAAGAGGTAAAGAGGCCTTGGTAAAGAGGCCTCCTCTTACCACTCTGTTGAGTATCACAACCAGCCCTTAAGAATTCTGATCCCCTTCACCTTCTATCCTGTTTCTGTTTTCCCCGGCACTTCTAACCTCCAACATATTATGTCACTTATTTATTTACTGTTCGTTATTTATTGTCCTTCTCTCTTTGGCCACAGAGTATCAGCCCTAGAGGGGATGGAAACTCCGCTTCATGTACTGCTCTGTCCCCAGCACCTAGGACAGTTCCTTGCACACAGTGAGTGCTCCTTAAATATCTGTCATGTAAATGAAATAAAACCCTTTAGGCAATTCTGCTGGAGCCGGTAGAATGAAGGGGAACTTCTACTTCCTTATGACTTTAACTTGTCACTGGTATTTTCTAAAATGACAATTGTTACCTTATAATCAGGAAGGTAAAAAAGGCCACCAAAGCTATTTTTGAAAACATTATTTTCTTTTAGAAGTAAAACCATTTTACTTAGACAAGGTGGAAAAACTAAAATAAAAGGGTAACATTTCCCTTGATCAGCACCTTCCTTCTCACTTCCCCCTCCAATGTACCCCTGATAATATTTTGGTGTGGATTCTTCCAAAAATAATTACTATTTATTTATATCAGGGGTCAGCAGACAACAACAGTCTGTAGACCATGTCTGGGCCTCTCTGTCTGTGTCTGTAAAGAAAGCTTTGTTGGCATACAGTCAAGCTCATTGGTTTATGTATCACCAATGGCTGCTTTCCCACTACAAGGGCAGAGTTGAGGAGTTATGATAGAGACTGTATGATACTCAAAGCTGAAAATACTTACTACTTGAGACTTTCTAGAAAAAGTTTGCCAATCTCTGAGTTAGATATATGGATAAGTAACTGAGAAATATTCCCTATGATCGCATGTATAGGAAGTAGGATACTATTTGATATATTAAACCGTGGCTTACTATTCTTACGTAGCAATATGACTTGGAGAACTTTCCACGGCCCAACATTTAAATTCACCTCAATCTTTTTCACATTTGCATAGTATTCCATAGTCACAGTCTATATATAGTTCCTTTGACCCCTCTCTTATTGATAGAGCTTTTAGTGGTTTTCCATTTTTCTCCTTTTGCAAATGACAACACAGTGAACATCCTCCCTTCCTACTTCCTTATGTGTACATAGGGATATTGCTGGGTCAACGAGTATACCACAGTCAAGATTTTAATAGATATTACCAAGGTGACACCCACAACACTGCTAGTTTCCTTTTTAGGAAAGAAAAGGAAAAATACCAATCTAGTCAAGTATTTATTACACAGCTGTTCCGTGAAAGGTTCCACCCCTTAGGGAGGTTCATCCATAATTTCCTGACCTCAGGATGCACTGTGTTCTTTCTCAACCCCTTGGGCTGATTGTTCCCTTCTCCACCCTTCTCTGCCGGGTGAAATGCTGCTAGGACCTCAGATCCACCTTAGATAATTGGATAGAATTTTGTGACATTAACTACACACTATCCTGTCTCCCAACAATCTCATTTCCCAGTAGGAACCCACAGAAAAAGGTGGTACAGGGGGCATACGAGGACATGTCTAAAGACGCCCAGAGCAGTGTTGGGAGGGAGTGGAGACACAGAGAACACTATGGGTCTGTTACATGGGGAGTAGGTAAGTGAAAGGGAGTGGACTTTTAGAAGCAAGGAATCACAGTTACATATGTGACATGGAGAGATCCTAAACACATAATGTTAAGTGGAAAAAATAAGAAACAAAACCGGGTTTACAGCACCATTTAGAAGATATAGTTTAGAAGCAAAAACAAGAAAAAAATAAATAAATAAAAGATGTAGTTTATATCTTTTGTATCAATTTAGAAGGTCGGGAGAGATACACAAAGCAACACTGTCTGGTCTGAGAGGTTTGCACCTACCCAAGGAGGCATGAACATTAAATGTGTTGGGCTTGGCCATGGGGTGCTGGGGAGGAGATGGGAGTAGGCAGGAGAATTAAAGTGAAAAAGAAAGCAAAATAGGGCATGGACATAAATGATAGATCAGAACTGAAAATATAATGCAACTGTATGCGCCTAACTTCACAGCAAAAAGATCCATCTTAGGGAGTTGAGTCTTCTTAGAGGTCTTCCCTCACCCTCCACTCCTTCCCCAGCCAGACTCTGTCACTCCCTCTAATCAGTTCCTACCAATGCCTTCTGCTAACACCATGAAAGCACAAGTTCACTACACAGAGGCTCTGTGAGTCTCCAGCCAGAGCAGGAGCATTTGGTGGGGGTGGAAGACAGAGTCTATGCCTCACTTTTTCTAATCTGTAGAAGAAGAATGTTCAAAGTATTATATAGAGTTATTGGAGGGTTAAGTTACTTGATTTCTATAGGCGTAGTGCAGTGATTTTGGCATTAAAATCTACTGCAAGCACGCAATAAATAGAGGCAGCTATTGCTATCATGATTTTTTTTGACAGAGACAGAGAGAGACAGAGAGAAGGGGGAGGGCCCAAAGCAGTCTCCATAGTTGCACATCATCACTTTTTGACACGGTTTCATTCCACACAGGTGGGCGGGGGCCTCGAAGGATGGGAACTGGGCTTAAGGCTTCCCGCATGGGAAGCACACCCCAGTTCAGCATATGGGTCCACATGGGCCAGGGCCGGGAGTCGATCCTTGGACCCTGGGACTGCAAAGCAAAAGCTTAACTCACTGAGCCATCCTGGCTTCCCTATGATGATGATTGATTGATTGATTGATTGATTGATTGATTGATTGATTGATTGATTTTTGACAGAGAAAGAGAGAGAGAGAGAGAGAGATACAGAGACAGAGAGAGAACTGAACTGGGGGAGCTCCCACATCAGCATATGGGTCCGCACGGGCTGGGGTCGGGATTCAATCCTCGGTCCCCGGCGCTGCAAAGTGAGCGCCTAACCCACTGAGCCATCCCGGCTTCCCCATGATGATTATTTTTGAGAGTGGCCTCAGGTCACTGGAAAAGGCAAAGGCCTCCCCCAATGCTATCTCCTTCAGGAAGTCTTCCATGATTTCTAGTGGAGTTCTGCTAGCACCCGTGGCCCCTCCATAGCCTCTTCCCCAGGTGTGGCACCTCCTGCTCACCTGTTGACCTCCCCCGCTGGTCCTGGATCTCCTCAAGGGCAGGGACCAGGGTTGGTTCACCTCATCTTCCTCAGAGCCCAGCATGGTGGCCCATGTCCCTTGGGCTTTCAGAACTGTTTGCCCATCTGAATAGAATGCAGGCTGGGAAGGCAGATAAGGCAGGTGTATAATTAACGAATATATGGCAGGTTGTATATGATATCAGCCTGGTGACAGGGTAGAAACTGTGTATGCTGAGAGTCCACATCTGGTTTCAACCTGCCTCTTCCTGTCACTCCTCTGCGGGCTCCCTGGATTCCAGCCTCCCGGTCAGCACACGTGTCCCAGGACCAACCTCTGAGCCTCAGCCTCAGCCCAGGCTGAGGGGCCTGTCCTTGCAATGTCCTTCCTCTCCCTTCCATTCACATCTCATGTGACCACGAAACACCCATGCCTAACCCTCATGAGCCTGCCTTCCTACACCAGATGGTTCTTACCTCTCTCACTGACCCCTTCTGCCTCTGACAAAACCAAAGGCTCCTCCTCCGAATAGGGTTTTTTAAAGTCAGGTTTAGTGAGGCATCATTTCTATACAAATGTATAATTACAGAATAGAATTCACACTTTCTTATGAACAAGTCTGAGTGTTGACAAGTGCTCACAGCTATGTAACCACCACCACAATCAGGATACAGGGCAGATCTGTCCCCCCGGAAGGCCCTCACGCCCTTTGCAGTTCCCGTTGCCTAGGCCTCGGGCAGCACTGCACACAACAACGTGTCCTAAAGATTGCTCGGAGTCATGCGTTCATGTCTTTCTCATGAATAACAAACGTCAAAACGTCTGCACAGAATCTTATACCATGAATGTATTATAGTTTAAATAAGCCACAGTTCAAGAAGTTGATGGGCATTTCGATTGTTTTCAGTGTTTTCCTGTCATAAACAAGGAAATGGGGGGCAGGGAGTAAATGTTCTGATGTATGCCGTCCTGTGAACACAGGCCAATTGTTTTTCCCTAGGGCAGACACTAGGAAGTGGTACTGGTGGATCTTACAACATGTTCCATATTCCCTAATACTTTATTGAAACGTTTCAAGCACATGAAAATGTTGAAAAAAAACATGTGTGATGGACAACCCCATAGCCACTGGCTAGATTCTACAATTGTTACCATTTTGCTGTGTTTGCTTTATTACAAATGTATTTGTTTATCTTATCGCCTGTCTCAACAGTTCTGAACCAGGGACAAATTTGCCCCCCACGGGGCTTCAGCAATGTCTGAAAGTAGACATTTTTTATTGTCACTACCCATGTGTGTGGGATAGATATTATCAACATTCTACGATGCATAGGGTGGCTCTCACAACAAAGAATTATTTGGCCCCAAATGTCAATAGCACCAAAGTTGAGAAATCCTGCAGTCTACCCATTCATTAAAATAATTTGCAAATATCGCTACACTTCAGTCCTAAACATCAAGCACATTGTTATTAGTAGAGCTCATTATCTGTTTATGGTTCATCTTTTGAAGTAAAATTTACATAGAGTTAAATGTACAATTCCTACCATTCAATGAGTTTTAACAAATATGTACCCAAGCCTAAAAAAAATAGAGCATTTTTATACCCCAGAAAGTTACCTTATGTTCCCTCCAACACCTTCACCCACCCCCAAACCCCACCCCAGGCAACTACTGTTCTGATTTTAATCACCATAGATTCCTTTTGTCTGTTCTAGATCTTTATATAAATAGAATTTTAGAGCAGGTGATCTTTTGTGTCTGGTTTCCTTCACTCCCTGTAATGTTTTTGATATCTATCCATGCTGTTATACAAATCACTATTTTGTTCCTTTCCATTGAATGGATGTACCCATTTGTTTACCCATTCTCCTGTTGATGGGTATCTAGCATATTTACAGTTGAGGACTGTTATGAATAAAGATGCCATCAATATTCTTGTACTAGTCTTTTTGTGTGTGTTTTTATTTCTCTGAGTAAATACCCAAGTGTGAAATTTCTTAGTCATAGAGTAAGTATAAGTTTTATTTATAAGAAATGCCAGCCCTTTAACCAAGATGACTGTATTAATTTTCTATTGTTGCTGTAACAAATTGCCACAATCCTAGTGCCTTAAAACAGCACAAATTTATCAACTCATAGTACCGGGGATCAGGTATCCAAAATGGATGTTATGGGACTAAAATCAAGGTGTCAGCCTCATCGGGTTCCTTCTGAAGACTCTAAGGGAGAATTAGCTTCCATCCTTTTTCAGCTTCTCCAGGCTGCCTCCATTCCTTGGCTTGTGGCCCCTTCACTCCAACCTTTGTGTCCATCATCACATCTTTTATTCTAACCCTACTCCTCCCTTTTATCAGGGTGATGACATTTAGGACCCACCAGAGAAGCCAAGATAAACTCCCCAACTCAGGATCCTAATTTAATCACAGCTGCAAAGTCCCTTTTGCCATGAAGGGTCTCGTCCACAGGTTCTATGAGGGAGAGTAGGACCTGGTCATCTTTGGAGGATATTATTCCACCTGCCTTTTCCATTCCTACCAGCAGTTCTGGTGGTTCCACATCCTCGTCAACATGTAGCATTGTGAGTTATTTTAATAACAGCCATTGTGGGGAAGCCGGGATGGCTCAGCAGGTTGAGCACTCGCCTTGCAGCCCCAGAGTCCGAGGATCAAGTCCCAGCCCGGCCCATGAGCACCCATATGCTGAACTTGGGTGTGCTTCCCATGTGGGAAGCCCCCATTCCAGCTCCCATCCAGGGCAAGTTTTCTATGCAGGAGGCCGCTGGCCCGGTTCCTGCCCTGTGCAGCCCACGTCCACCTGTGGAATGAAACTATGTTGAACAACTATGGGGACTGCTTTGTCCCTCCCTCTTCTCTCTGTCTCTGTCTCTGTCAAAACAATATAATAAGTCTTTTTAAAAAAACAGCCATTGTGGTGTGTGTGTTGTACCTCATTTCAGTTTCAATTCACACTTTCTGATGAGTAATGACGTTAAGCACTTTTTTTTCATGTACTTATTGGCCATTTAGATCTTCTCTTTTGTGAAGTGTCTGTTCAGATCTTTGGCCCATATTTGAATTGGGCGGTTTGGCTTTTTATTACTGAGTTCTAGGAAGGATGTGTGCCTTTTTTATTTAACTAGTTCAGTCCACACCCCCATCATTCACACAGAAAACTTCCAATTTGTCACTTTAAAAATTATTCTCAAAAAAAAAAATTCTTCTCGCTCTCATTTTCCCCCTCCTCTCGACACCTCAGGAGCCCTTGAGACTTTGTGCCTTAGGGGAAAAGAGGATAAATTTTTACTTCCTGGGGAGTAAGCTTAGTTTTAGGACCACACTATCCAACATGGTGGCCACTAGTAACACTGTAAGTTTAAATACATTAAAATTAAATAAGATTGAAAATTCAGCTCCTCAGCCTCACAAGTCATACTTTAAGTGCTCTAAAGTCACACAAGCTTAGTGGCTACTAGGCCAGAAGCAGAGAGGCAATAGTTCCATCATTGTGGAAAGTTCTAGAAGTATCTACAAGGAAACCAACTCAACTCTTGCAATAATGACTGCCTTTTCTACTGGATGGAAGTAAATTGCACAGATGTGTTACTGTGCCAGACAACTGCCTGCCCACGGCGGGTGAGGAAAGGAAAACATAAAGGAGAGATGAGAATGAGAAAAAAAACCTGTGAACCACAATAATAATTGTCTGGCCCTTAGTAAGTACTCATTACATTAAAAAAAAAATACACACATAACTACCATCTAATGAGTATTTACTGAATGCCAGGTACATTCTTGTCTGCATTATCTACATGTGTTTATTCCCAGAGAAATAGGAGGAGCAAGAGAGAAAGACACCGTAGCCAAGCCCTTCCTTTTCCAAATAGCAGAGGGATTAAATCTTTAAACTCCGCACATCTCTTGGGGCCAGCCATCTGGGAAGGAAATCTCTCCAAAATGTGCCAAACACCTGCTAAAACAGGGCTCATTATCTTCCTTGGCAAATCTGCTCCAATGCATGTATTTGTCCTCTTGGTAAATGGCCTCTTGGTATATCCAATTATCAAGGTTATCCAGCAAGAACACCACTGTCACTGCCTCTTTCATCTTTGCCCATCCCCCTCAAATGGATCCTCCTGACCCTTGACTCTGCCCCAAGCCCTTCTCTCCATCCCCATGGCCCCAACCTCAAATCAGGCCTTGTCCTCTCCCACCTGGACCCCTATCCCAGCTTCTTCCCAAGCCTCCAGGTTCTCCTTTCTGGTCTGTTCCCTATGTGGCCAAAAGGTCTTTATATACCCAGAGCTGACTCTGCCTGTCCCCTGTTCACAGTTCTCGCAGTGCTTCTAAGACAATATCCCAGCCTTTTAATCTGGCGTTGGAGAGGAAGCCGGGATGGCTCAGCGGATTAAGCACCCGCTTTGCAGCCAGGGTCCAAGGATCGAGTCTCAGCCATGGCCCATGTGGACCCATAAAAAGAAAAAAAGTTGGCATTGAAGATGCTCTCTTTCATCTCTGCATAAGCACAGCTCCTTTCCTAGAATTTCCTTCCCTGTCTCCTACTCACCTTTTAACACCCAACTCAAATATCCCCTCCTCAAGGGAGCCTTCTCTGACTCCCACAGATAGACCAGTACATGCCCTCCGGTTCCCTGCACTATCCTGAGCGACTGTGGTCACCTACTGGTCTCTCTCTATGATGAGTCTCTGACCATCTACCAGTCTTCCTTGTGGGAGTGTGACCTCCCAGAGAGGAAGAGTGCTACTCATCTTAGTTGCCACAACATCTTGGACAGGTCATGGCGCATAGTCCATGCTCAGTAAATGCGTGTTGGAAAAACTGATAAATAATTAGTTAACATTAAATGAACCCTGTTTAAAAAACTAGATTTACAGGGAAGACTCTAGGAAGACCGGGTCCTAAGCAAGTGTCACAGCGAGTGTAATCAGTAATGAGACTGCCTGTCATCAGGGTCCCCTGATATCACGCTGTTTCTGCCCAAAGTACATAACTTGAAGCTAATCATTAGGGAAACGTCAAACAAATAATAGCCGAAGACCATTCTACAAAATACATAGCCAGTCCTTCTCAATTTTGTCAATGTAGAAACAGGCTCAAGAACACAAATGTGTAGCCACACAGTTCTGGAGGCCAGAAGCCCACGATCAAGGTGTCAGCAGGGCCATGGCCCTCTGAGGCCCATAGGAGAGAATCTTCCAAGCCTCTTCCGAGACTCTGATGTTGCTGGCAATGTTTGGTTTCTTGGCTTGCAGCTGCTTCACCCCAATCTCTGCCTTTGTTGTCACGTGTTGTTGTCCCTCTGCATCTCTGTGTCTTCACATGTGAGGACACCAATCCTGTTGGATTAGGGGCCCACCCTGCTCCAGTGGGACCACATCCTAATTCCATCTTCAATGACCCTACTTCCAAACAAGGTCATTGCAGAATAACCTCATTTGGTCATATGTTAAAGTCCCAACCCCCCAGGACCCCAGAATGTGATTCTGAGGGCACACAATCTAACCCCGAACACATGCTAAGGAAAAACACAAAACCAAGAAGAGGGACAGAAATTGTGGGAGGGGGATGGGGGGAAGCTGAGATGACTCAGTGGGTTGAGCTTGCTTTACAGCCCCAGGGACTGAGGATTGAATTCCAGCCCCACCCCATGCGGACCCATGTGCTGAACTGGTGTGTGCCTCCCATGTGGGAGGCCCCCAGTTCAGTTCTCACACTCCTCACCTCCCCCATCCCCGGTTTGAGCGCTGGTTCAAGGGGGCATGCCTCCCATTTGGGAGGCCCCCAGCCCAGTTCCCACCTGCGTGCCCCCACTCACCTGTGTGGAACAAAACCATGTGGAAAACTGATGACGTACAACTGTGGAGACTGCTCTGAGCCCTCCCCTTTCTCTCTGCCTCTCTCTGTCTCAGTCAAAACCACTAAAATAAATCTTTTAAAAAAAAATGGAAAGTGGTGGGTGAGTGGCTGCTTCCTCATATCGGTGGCCTGAGAAGGTCTCCCTGTGAAGGGGACACTTGAGTCATATCCTGAAGGAGAGGAGTTGACAATGATCTCCTGTGAGTAACAAATGTGAATTTCATCACCTGACATTTATGACATTTCCTTTGGCATCTCAGAGGTGTCTGATTTGTTTTCTTCCTACTCATTTCCTGGTTGGAAAGCCGTGAGGATAAGAGGGATTAGAGTCATGGAGGCTTGGTTCTTGTAAGAATCAGAGAATTCTTCCACCGTGTCGAATTCACTCTGTCAGCGGCTCAGAGAAGCCCCAACAGCCGTACGGCTGAGAAACCATCAGATCCCTGTTCCAACCAGGGGTTGGGGGCCTCTGGTGTGTGCCAGCTGCTGTGCCAAGTCTCAAACTGTCACTGCCAACACCCCTGCCAGCTTTATTTAAAATAACATGCACACAAAAGAGGGGCTCCCACCCTAAGTGCACAGCTCAGTGAATTATCACCAAGGTAGCACATTTAGGAAACCAGATTTTAAAAAGCAAAACACCTCAAGTCCTCCTTATGTCCCTTCCCCCAAGAGTCACCATTGTCCTCACCTCTAACACTATAGATTAGTTCTTCCCACCCCTACATAATGTATCTGCATGGTTCTATGCCGTGGATTATGTACTCTCGTCTTGCATGGTAGGGGTCTGCAAAGTACAGCTGGGAGCCAGAACCAGCCTGTGACCTGCTGTATAAATAAAGTTTTATTGGCACCTAGTCACAGCATTCATTTGCTTTCATCAATTGCTGTTTGCATGCTACAAGGGCTTTGGCAGAGGCCATATGGGCCAGAAAGCCAAAGTTTGTCAGCCCCTGCTGGATGACATTCCAGTGTACAAATATAATATTATTTATTCATCTGACTGTGAATGGGAATTTGTGTCATTTCCAGGTTGGGTTTATTACAATAGGACTGCTAAGAACATTCTAGTACAGGGGTTGTCAAACTTTCTAATCACTTTAGATCAATGATTGTCAACAGGGAGCAATTATGTCACTCAAGGGATGCTTGCAATGCCTGCAGACCACGTGGGTTGTTGCTATGGTCTGAATGTTTGTGTCCCCCACAAATTCATGTGTTAAGATCCTAATTCCCAGGGTGAAGGTAGTACGAGGCAGAACCTTCGGGATGTGATCAGGTCATGAAGCTGTAGCCCTTGTGATTGGGATAAGAGACCTATAAAAGAGGCTGCAGAGAGCTCCATCACTCCTTCTGCCCGAAGTCTATGTCCTAGAAGAGGGCCTCTACTCGACCATGCTAGTACCCTGGTCTCAGATTTTCCATAGTCTCCACTTTCAAAATATGCTCCAGACTCCACCACTCCTCGTTACCCCATCCACCACCACCCTGGTCCAGGCCACCATCCTCACCTCCTGGTCTGTCTATTGCCTCCTCATTGGACTCTCTGCTTCCATCTATAGCTGATTCCCCACCCGACAGCCAGAGTATCCTGTGAAAACCTCAATCAGATCTCATCCCTCCTCTGCCTGCCCCAAAGTCTCCCATTATGAACTGAATGTTTGCATCCCTCCAAAACGAATCTGTTGAAACCCTAATCCCCGGTGTCTTTGGAGGTAAATAGGTTTAGATGAGGTCATGAGGGTGGAGCTCCCATGATGAATTGGTACCCCTCTAAGAAGAGAGACCAGAGCTCACACTCTCTCCTCCATAAGACAGGAGAAGCCACCCTCTGCAAGTTGCCCTCTGCAAGTCAGGAAGTAAGCTCTCACTCGTAAATGAATCGACTAGCACCTTGATCTTGGACTTCACAGCCTTTAGACTGTGAGAAACAAATCACTGTTGTTTAAGCTGTCCAGTCTGTGGTATTTTGTTAGGACAGCCTGAGCCGAGCAGACTAAGACATCTCCCCAGTCTTCCACGCCACGCAGAGTAAAAGCAAAGAGCTCACCATAAGGCCTGTAGGGCCCGCTCGATCCACCCCAGCATCCCTCTGATGCTGTCTAGGATCTTCAGCTCTTTCCCTTCATGTACTCCTTTGCTGTCACACCGGTTTCTTTGCTATTCCTTGAAAATGCCAAGCATGTTCCCACCCCAGGACCTTTGCATTTGCTGTTTCCTCTGCCCAGAAGGCTCTTCCCTGGGATACCCCCGTGACTCACTCCCTCCTCTCCTTCTAGACTTCACCTTCTCAGTGAGGCCTCCCTTGGCAGAGCCATGGAAATTAGAGGCACCCTCTTCACTCTCATCCTCCTTTCCTGCTTTATTTACTTCTCTTTGGTGCATTAGACTACCTAGTAGGTTATATGTTTTGTGTTTATTTTATTTAGGGTCTATCTACCCCCTTTGAACATAAGCTCAAGGAGTTTGTGTCTGTGTTGGTCACTGTTATAGCCTCAATGTCTGGAACAGTGCCTGGCATAGAGTTGGTGCATATGCTGTCTCTGTGAATGAATGAATGAGTGAATGAATGAATGAATTCAACAACTATTTCTGCCATGCTCCTAGATAGGAATGGAGGTTGGGTTCTGGAGACCCAAAGAGCTCAGATAAGGCTCCTCCTGCCCTGGGAGAGTTTAATGTCTGAGTGTGGGGAAGGTTGAAGCCCTACAGAGAAAGAGAAACCGATACCACAATGCAGCCTGGTCAGGACTGTGAAGGGAAGAGTTCAGAGGTTAGAGAGGCATACAAAGCCTATGAAAAGAAATAGTTGCCTCTTCGTCAATTCTAATATGGAGTCTGGCAAACTATGGCTCACAGGCCAGCTGTCTGTTGTTGGTTTTTTTCCTGCTATCTGTTTTATTAAATAAAGTTTCATTGGAACTCAACTGCACGCATTCATTGATGCACTGTTAGTGACTGCTGTCTGCTACAACAGAGCTGAATGGTTGTAACAGAAACCATATGGTCTGCAAAGCCAAAAATACTTACTATCTGGGCCTTTACAGAAAAAGTTTGCCAACCTCTGCCCTACTAGTAAAAGCTAACATTTTCTGAATACTTCCTTACTATAAATTATTGAGATGGTTTTCCTTCACATGTTTTTTTGTGTAACCTTTACTGTAACTTTTGAGATTATGAATATTCCATTTTATAGATGAGGAAATGGAGGTTCAGAGAGGTGAGGTAATTTTCCCACGGCACACCGTGAGGGAGGGAGGAGCAGAGCACAGAGTACACGTGGTTTTGCACCTCACGGTTTTCACTTTGTAACACATCTTGGATAGAGTTCCGTCTGTCGTCATGTGCATCTATCACATTCGTTGTTCTACCAGCCGCTCCTGGGGTTTGTCTGACAGCGCCCTCCTGATGAGTGTCTCGGTTATTCCTCCTCCGCTGTGATGCATGCCTCAATGACTCTCCTCATGCTCAGGACTTTGAGCTCATGTACGGCTGCTATCTAAAGGCTAAATTCCTAGACTTGGAGTGGCTGGGTCAAAAGGCATGTGCCAGGTAGTAATCTTTGGCAGGGCACTGAGTGAATTTACTGGGCAGGTGGGGAAGAAGAGGGCATTCCAGGTGTATGGACAAGGGTGTGGTGAAGGTGTGAGTCAAGCTATATAGAGAGCTTGAGTCTACACAATAAAGGTGATAGGTGAGGCAAGGTGTGCAGGGCGACTATGGCTAGGTGTCTCCAATGCCAGGCTGGGCTCTGTCTCAGGGGCACGAGGGCAGCATGGCATGGCTTTGAGCAAAGAAGGGACTGGGTCACCTCTGTTGAGATTGGACTGGAGTGAGGAGCCTGGAGGCAGGAAGGACAGGGAGGAGGCTGGGGCCAGGGGCAGGGGAGAGGACAGGGGCTGTGTCTTCTTAACCAATCAAAATTTTTAGTGGGGGAAAGCTGGGATGGCTCAGCGGGTTAAGCGCTCGCTTTGAAGCCCTGGGGACCTAGGATCGAATCCCGGCCCCGGCCCATGCAGACCCACATGCTGAACTGGGGTGCGCCCCCAGTTCAGTTCTTGCCGGTGCAGCCCCATGCCCACCTGTGGAGTGCCACCTGTGGAGTGAAACATATGGAAAACTAATGTCGACTGTGGAGGCTGCTCTGGGCCCTCCCCCTTCTCTCTGTCTCTCTCTGTCTCTGTTTCTCTCTGTCAAAAATCAATAAAATAAATCTTTAAAAAAAAAAAAAAGAATTTTTAGTGGGTCAAATGAGATACCTCTCCCGCAGCATCCCGCTCACTTTTATGGGACAGTGGCTGTGTGCCAAGGACTTTAAATTCATCATCCAATTTGCCCCTGACAGCAAAAATATTGTAGAGTTACTAATACATCCTCATTTTACAAATGAGAACATTGAGGCTCAGCGAGGGGACTGTGACCCAGGTCACACAGCTTACAAGGAGCCAAGTCAATCTGATTCTACAACTCAGTCTTTTCTGTTTGTTTGACCTTTTTTTAACCTTTTTTTTAAAAGATTTATTTTATTGTTTTTGACAGAAACAAAGAGAAACAGAGACAGAGAGAGACAGAGAGAGACAGAGAGAAGAAGGAGGGCCCAGAGCAGTCTCATAGTTGTACACCATCAGTCTTCAATATGGTTTCATTCCACACAGGTGTGTGTAGGGGGGTGCAGGGCAGGAACTGGGCTGGGGGCCTCCCACATGGTGCGCACACCCCTTTGAGCCGGGGGTGGGGGGTGAGAACCAAACTGAGGGCCTCCCGGATGGGAAGCACACTCCAGTTCAGCATATGGGTCCACATGGGCCAGGGCCGGGATTCGATCCTTGGTCCCCAAGGCTGCAAAGCGAGCGCTTAACCCACTGAGCCATCCTGGCTTCCCCCTTTGGGCATTTCTTAAGTTGGTTATTCAATTTTTCATTATCAACTTGAAAGGCAAGAAAGGAGAGAATGAGAAATATTGAGACCCACAGAGAGAATAGAGACCCAGAGAGAAGGAAAGACAAACCAGGGGAAATGGAGTGAGGACTGAGTTTGAGGAACAGGAAGGACAGCTGGGACTGCAGGGGGGCACACAGCCGGTGGGCACCTCACTGCCCTGCTCTGTGCCGGGAGAGGAGGTGGTGGCGCAGCTGTTTGCAGAGAAGCCCCAGGCCTGGGGAGGGCGTGGGGTGCTCTGTCCCCAGCAGCAGCCTCAGAGCTGAAGTCTGAGCAGAGATGGTAGAGCACCCCCAGGACATGTGACAGAGTCCAGAGGAAGATGGCAGGTGGGTGTGACAGCATTAGGAACCCCACCCGGTGGGTGTGAGAGTCATTGACTGAGGGGAGAAGTGCCCCAGGAGACAGGTCATGGGCCCTACCTCTGCCTTGGGGAGACACCCAGGCCCCAGCCAGGGTGTGTGTGTGTGTGTGTGTGTGTGTGTGTGCACGCACACATGCTGCTTACTCAGCAAATAGCACTGCACATATGATTTTTTTTTAAGATTTATTTATTTATTTTTGTTTTTTATTGTTGTTTTTTTGACAGAGAGAGAAAACAGACAGAGAGAGACAGAGAGAAGAGGGAGGGCCCAGAACAGTCTCCATAGTTGACAGCATTAGTTTTCCATACAGTTTCACTCCACAGGTGGGCACAGGGCTGCGCAGGGCAGAAACTGGGCCGGGAGCCTCCCGCATAGGTCCTGGCAAGAACTGAACTGGGGGCACACCCCAGCTCAGCATGTGGGTCTGCCTGGGCCAGGGCCGGGATTTGACCCTTGGTCTCCGGGGCTGCAAAGCGAGGGCTTAACCCGCTGAGCCATCCCAGCTTTCCCTTAGATTTATTTTTAAAGCTTTTGTGTTCTGAAATGCAGCACACATCCAGAAAAGGACATAACACATTATATGCAAGCAACCAAAGTGTCTGTCCAGTGGATGAACAGATAAGCACAAAGCGGCCCATCCATCAAATGCCTCAGTGATGCGCACTGGCATGTTTCCACCTTCTGGCCATTGTAAATAGTGCTGCTCGGAACATCTGTGGGCACATTTTTTTCATGGACATAGGCTTTCAGTTCTTTTGGATATTTACCAAAGAGTAGAATTTCTGGGTCATAGGGTAAATCAATGTTTAACTTTTTTTTTTAAGATTTATTTTATTGTTTTGAGAGGTAAGAGAGGAAGAGGGGGAGCCCAGAGCAGTCTCCATAGTTGTACATCATCAGTTCTCAACATGGTGACACAGGCGGGTGAAGGCCGTGCAGGGTGGGAACTGGGCTGGGGACCTCCCCCATGGGAGGCACGCCCCCTCCAGCCAGGGGCCCTCCCCCTTCTTTCTGTCTCTGTCTCCGTCTCTGTATCTCTCTCTGTGTCAAAAACAATCAAAATAAATCTTTTAAAAAAAAAAGGAAACAAAAATTAAGGAAAGCACTTACTATACAGGAACAGGAAGAAAACAATGCACTTTTACTAATCCACAGAAACAAAACAGAACAAAAAACCAGTGCGTTTATCTAGCGAGCACCGGATGATGGGCTTCTGGTTTGCTTCTGACAGGGGCTCATTACAAAGAATGCGGACGTGGGCACGTGTGTCCATGTCCCCTGCGGACAGGTGCACCCATTTCTCCTGGGTACACACTGAGGAGAGGATGGGCATATGGCCAGCTTTCAGAGATCCTGCCGAAAGTTTTCCAAAGTGGTTGTCCCCATATGTCCTCCCACAGCAGGGCCCGAGAACAGGCCACTGCTTCTGCAACCGCGCAGTGGGGCCTGGGGAGGGGCCAGGGCATTGCAGTGGACCGTGGGAAAATAGTCCCTACCTCGCCCCCACCCGGCTCTGGAGCCTCCTCCTCTAATTCCTCCCCCTCCGCTGGGCTCCAAACCAAATCTCACCAACGGTTTTGCTGGCCATCTGCCCTCCTGCCCCTCACCAATGCCAGAAGGGGCCGTTAGTGTCGCCCAGTCCTTTGGGCGTGACCTCAGCTTGTTGCTCAGCCTACTCCTGCTTTCGTCTCTGCCTATGCAACTCAGAGCAAGTGGCTTGAACCTCAGTTTCCACACCTGTCCAACGGGGGTGAAAAACTGGCGCGTCCATTCTTGTTGCTGTGTGTGTCCCCTAGTCTGTTGCTTCCCATAGCTGCAGAATCTTCACCCTAGACCCCCACGGGCACCTCCTCCTCCCTAGTGATGTACCACAGGTTGCCTTGGACACTCCCCGCCCTCCTCCCCCCACACACGCACATCCCACCATCAACACTATGATGAATATCTTTGCCCCTGGGGGGGTGGGGGGCGATTTTAAGAACTTCTTCAGCCTCTTCACCAAACACAGGGGAATTGCCAAGCTGTGAAATTTGCAGACGCTTAATTTAACTGTTTTACCAAACGGCACTTTAGCGGGGCTGCATTATCAGAGAAATAAAACCGGTTCTGCTTCCTAGTTCTTCCTACCCTATACCTGGACCTAGGGCTTTGAGGCTTAAAAGCTGAGGAATGTGTAGCCTTTGTTTACCCACCTTTGTTTTTCATCCCATTCTGACAACTCCTTCTTAGGGCACCGCATTAGCTATTACTCTAAGTGGCTAATTCTGGGAAAGGTAGGCGAGGCAGCAGGAAGCCAAGGGTGAAACTCTCTCAGGTGGAAAAGCGAATTTCTCTCGGGTCTGCGCTCCCTCTTGTGGTGGAATTGCCCCCATTACACCTTGAGTATTTTCTTCAGTCATTAACCCCCACCTAATTTAAGCACATTTAATTCAATTTGAATGGTCTTGGGCATCATCTATGTGCTAGACCAGCAACGTCTTGTTGAAATATACTGCGAGCCCCACATGTAATTTCAAACTTTCTGCTAGTCACGTTAAAAGGGTCAAAAGAAACAGGTGATGTTAATTATAATGTTTTATTTAACAATATATCCGAAGTATTATCATTTCAACATACAACCAAGATAAAAATTATTGAGGTAGTTTGCTTTTCTATGTGTACTAAGCCTTCAAAATATTTTCAGGACAGCACATGTCAATGCAGACACTAAATGTTTATTAAAATACTTGATCTCTATTCAGATTTTATAACATTTACAGGTAAAGTGGATTCATATAACCAAATTATTCCAAACATGTTTAAAGGTTTCCCAATAACTGACTCAAGGATCCTTTTTTTTTTTTTAATCTAAGTTTAGGGATGCCAAGATGGCTCAGTGGTTGAGTGTTTGCCTCGCAATTGTGAGGCCCAGGATTTGATTCCCGGCCCCATATGCTGAACTGTGGCACAACTGGTAACCACTGGAATGGCTTGGCAGTGAAGGCTTTTGACTGCTATGTGGGAGGCTCCTGTTCAGTTTCTGCTGCGTGTGACCCCACATCCACCTGTGTGGAATGAAAACCATGTCACAATTAATGATATACAACTATGGAGACGGCTCTGGGCCCTCTCCCTTCTCTCTCTCTCACCTCTTAAACAAGAAACTATGTAAAAAAATTAAAATCTAAGTTTAAAATTAATTACAATTAAATTAAAGTAAAAGCTTTATTTCTGTCGCATCACATTTTAAGTACTTAGTAGGCACGTGTGACCACTGGCTTACATAATGAATAGTGCAAACATAGGTTTACACCATTTCACCCTTGGGATAAGCTAAGTATTTTATTATTCCCATTTACAGAGAAGGAAATTGAAGCTCAGAAAAGAGAACTGACATTTTCTTTTTCATTCGACAAGAATATATATATATATTTGTTTATTTTTTAAGGCCTTTTGAACCACCTCTTCTTGCTCAAGGCCCACTTCCATCTCTTAGAAATGTACTTTTGCTGTTTTCCCTGTCAATAAACTATGATTTTACTCCTGTAAAAAAAAAATTTATTAAAGATTTATTTTAGTGTTTGAGAGAAGGTGAGAGAGAGCGAGAGAGAAGGGGAAGGGCCTAAAGCAGTCTCCACAGTTGTAGATTAGTTGTGACATGGTTTCATTCCACACAGGTGAATGTGGGGCCATGCAAGGCAGGTACCAAACTGGGGTCCTCCTGCATGGGAGGAAAGAACCTTAGTCACTGAGCCATCTCAGTGGTTACCAGTTGCGTCGCAGTTCAGCATATGGGTTTGCATGGGCCGGGGCCATGGTCCAGGGCTCAACCTCAGACCTTGTGATTGTGAGGCAAGTGTTCATCCACTTAGCTATCTCCACATCCTCTCAACAAGAATTTATTGAACATGTGTCATATGCCAGATTCCTTCTTAGGGGTTGGAGACATTAAGGTGAACAAGATGCATATGATTCCTGGCCTCAAGGCTTCATCATGGAAGAAAAACAAAAAAGAAGTTATAAATTGTAATTAGTGCGATGGCAAAAACCAATAGGATAATGAGTTAGAGTTCATGGCAAACTATGGCCCCTAAGCTAAGAATGGTTTTTACATTTCTAAATGATTGGAAAAAGTGAAAAGAATAATGGTTTCTGACATGTGAAACTGACATGAAATTCAAATTACAGTGTCTGTAAATAAAGTTTTATTGGAACACATCCACATCGTCTGTGGCTGCTCCCCTGCTCCAAAAGAAGTATTAGGAGACAGTTGGAAAAAATTTGAATATTGTTGAACCAATCAAGCCAATGTTAAATATCCTGAGTGTGCATCTGACTACTCTAGGTACTCTGAATACCTCATATGAGTGAAATCATACAATGTTTGTCTTTTCTTGACTGGCTTATTTCACTTATATGACCGCAAGGTTCATCATTTTGCAGCATAGGTCAGAATTTTCTTCCTTTAAGACTGAATAATAAATATCTCACTGTATGGATAGTCCACATTTTTTCAGCCATTCATTAGTGAACACTTAGACTGCAGCTCAGGGCACATAGCGGTGCTTCACTGACATTCGTTGAACAAATGTGTATAAACGATGTGAACAAAGATGTTTGCCTGAGCTCTGAATCCTGTGCCCAGAACAGGGCCTAGCACACACTAGGGGCTCAGCAAACATGTGCCTGCACTCGGGAGCGTGTCTCCCTGGGCCTCTCTGACCCCCACCCCTTACCTAGGGGGCAGGGCCGGCCGGATTCTCTCTGTAACGTCACAAAGACCCTGCCATGCCTCTGGCTTTGGCCCTTGTGCTGCTCCTAGGCCTGAGCGCCAGCGGAGGCTGGGGCTGCCTGCAGTGTGACCACTCGGTGCGGGAGGCGCTGAGCCAGCTGCGCTTAACGGTCATCCCCAGCCGCTTCCATCTAGAACAGCTGCAGGCCCACGCTCAGGGCCTGATACTGGGCATGGAGGGGCCTTTCTTCCGGGACTACGCTCTGAACGCATTCGTGGGGATAGTGGGTGCGTGCTGGGGAGGTGAGGGTGCCTAGCACAGTATGGAAAGGGGCAGTAGGGTCCAAGACAGAGGCTGAAGTAGAATGTTTGGGGGGCACCTTCCCTAGAGGGGGGTGGGGCCTTTCCCGGAGGAAGGTGGGGGAGGAGTCACGTGGCTCTCTGAAGGACCTGCTGGAATTTTCGCCCATCTCATCCGCAGAGGTAGATGACCTGAACCGTGTGGCGTCCTTTATCAAGAATCAAACAAACAACTTAAAGGTTAATTCTCTGAGAGGTAGGAACTAAGAGGAAAAGACATTTCCTAATCCCCTTCTCCCTCCCTCCTTTCCAGCCATCCACCATGCCTCCTCGTAATTGAAACATAAAAGCAAACACAGCCAATATAGCCTTTACTGTGTGTTCATCGAGGTGGGCAATCCCCTTTACAAGAGGGGAGACTGAGGCTCAGACATGCCCAAAGTCACACAGCTAAGAAGTAACAGAGCTGAGGATATGAACCAGGGACATCCTCACTCAGACAACGTATTCCTAACACCACCCCACCGGTGTCTCTGCTGCTTTGTGTTCAGTGGCCTGGTGAATGCCATTCAGTCATTGAAGATTTGTGTGATTTTTATGACTTCCCCAGCAGGAGGCCATAGAGGGCCCTGTGGACTTGGGGGATGTGGGTGTCTAAACCCCAGAAGACTTGCCCCACCTTGAGTGATGGAGCAGGGAGGAGGAAACTGTGGAAGAGCCCGCCATTTTTAAAATAAATATGAAAGTGTGTATGTGTGTGTGTGTGTGTGTGTGTGTGTGTGTGTGTGTGAACCATTTGAGAGTTAGTGACAGACAGTTCAACCCTAATGTTGACCCTAACCTTCAGTGGTTGATCTAAGAATAAGGATGGACATTCTAGTTCTCTTTCAGTCTTTGATCTGTTCTGGGACCACACATTGCATTCAGCTAGTGTCTTTTATGACACTGACATTTTTTAAGAACCCAGGCCAATCATTTTACTATTATTATATTATTAGGGGTTGGGTACATCGGCCTGGAGAACCCGAGGGAGTGGCTGACCTTAGTTACTCAGTCTCCAGCCCTTCCAGGGGTCAAGCTGCTACCACGTGGCCCAAGGCTCTCCATGAATCAAGTTTTGGGTATAGACTATCTGGTGTAGCCCAAGATTCACAAGTAAAGGCGAACACTCATGCAGGCAAAACATTCCAAAGACTGAGAGGTCACATCCCAGGAGCTAGGCAAGAGACAAGCCTTTTTTTTTTTTTTTTTGAATGTGCAGGGTTTGGATATCATAGGCCTGTTGAATTAACCCTTTATTGAACAATATAATAAGTCAAAAAGGCACAAATACTATGGAGAAAAAAAATTAAGCAGGGATCAGGGAATAAGCAGTGCTGGGAGTAGGGGTACGAATTGCAGTTTAAAGTAGGGCAGGCAAGAAGGATTATGCTGAAAAGTCAGCATGTGAGAAAAACTGAAGGAGGGGGAAGCAGCCATGAGGGGTAAAGGGCTGCAGACCAAAAGACTAGCAATGGAATCCCTGAGATGGGACTACTTTGCGGGTATTCACAGAAACTGAAGGAAGCCAGGGAGGCTGAAGTGGAGAGAAAGGGAGAGGTGTGGAAGATGAGGTCCCAGAGGTAAGAGGGATAAAAGGGGTAGATCAAGTAGTGCCTTCTGGACCATGTTAAGGAATTTTAGTTTATATTCTAGGTCACATGGGAGGGTTCTGAGCTGAAGTGTGATGCAAGTGAGTTGACTGAGTTTTGAATAGGATCCCTCTGGCTTATGGAGAACAGATTTTAGCAGGGCAAGTGGGAAGGAAGGCTAGGAGACCAGTATGAAGGTGTAGCAATGACCCAGACGAGAGATGATGGCTAACACTTGGATGGTATCAGTGGAGTGGGTGAGAAGTGATGGGATTCCTGGATCTATCTTGCATATTGAACAAGTATTGAATAGGATTTGCTGACCTACATGTTGACAAATTTCATGTGGGATGTGAGGAAAAGGAGTCAAAGATAGCACCAAGGATTTTGGCCTGAGAACTAGAATTATGGCACCTGCATCTACAGTGATGAAGAAGACTCAGGGGTCGGGAATAGGTTTGGAGAATATAAAGGTTCAGTTTTGGATTTATTGAGTTTAAGATGCTTATTAGACATCCAAGTGGAGATCCAGAATAGATAGTTGGATATATACGAAGGCTGTCCAGAAAGTATCCTGCTCTGTAATGCAAAAAGTAGAGGAATTTATGGCTGGATTTTTCTGGACAGCTGTCATGCATCTGGACCTCAGTGAGCAGTCTAGGCTAGTGGTATAAATGTGGGAGTCATCAGTGTACGTAAATGCTGTTCAATGGAAACATGATGTGAGGCACAAATAGTCACATATGTCACTTTTAATTTTTTAGTAGCCACATTTTTTGTTTAAAGATTTATTTTTATTGTTTTTGACAGAGAGAGAGATACAGACAGAGACAGAGAGAAAGGGGAGGGCCCAGAATAGTCTCCATAGTTGCACATCATCAGTTTTTCCACATAGTTTTATTCCACAGGTGGGCGCGGGGCTGCACAGGGCAGGAACTGGGCCGGGGTCTCACCCTGGTGAGAACTGAACTGGGGGCACCCCCTAGTTCAGCATATGGGTCCACATGGGCCGGGGCCGGGATTTGATCCTTGGTCCCCAGCGCTGCAAAGTGAGCACTTAACCCACTGAGCCATCCCAGCTTCCCCAGTAGCCACATTTTTAAAAAGGTAGAAGTAGGTGAAATTAATTTGAATAGATTTTATTTAACCCAATACCTAAAACATTACTATTTCAACATGCAGTCAACATAAAAATTATTGAGATATTTTAGTGTTGTTTTTTTTTCATTCCATGTCTTTGAATCCAGCATATATCTTGTACCAACAACACATCTCAATTCAGACTAGCCCATTTTGAGTGATCAATATCCATGTGTGGCTAGTGGCTGCCATATTGGACAGTGCTGGTCTAGGTAATATACAAAACCATAAAGCTGGATGAAATCATAAAGGAGTGAGTTAAAGAAGAGTCGTGGAGAGCTCAGAAGAAAGGAAAAGAAAGGTGATCAAGTTCACTCTTCTACCACTTACCAGATGAGGAAACTGAGTCCAAGGGAGTATGGTTTAGTCTGGGACCCCACAGTGGAGCAGAAGCGAGATGTAGGACCTCCCAGGCCATAGATTTGCACAGTGGCCTCTGAGTAATACCTGATCTTGGTTCCCATGGTGAATGAAAAGAAATTTCCTCATCCCTTCTCTTTGAAGCTGCAGATGCTAGATGCCTCCCAACCCACAAGCATCTCTGTCTCTCCCCAGATGGGCCTCTGCTGGAAGAGCTGGTGAGTCTTAGGGAGAAGGTGATCAAGGAACTCAAGAAAGTTTTAAAATCATATGAATTAAAAGGTGCGGCATCTCTCTCTACCAAGCCCACTTCTCCCCTTCGCCATTATCACTCCATCTCATTCTCTCACTTTTTCTCCCAAACTCCTTCCTCACCTCTCCTATGATTCAAACTTCTCTGCTCCTCCCCAATATTCCCTTCTTTCCTTTCCCAGAATCTCTCCTCCCTCCCTCTCCTGGTCCCTTCCCATTAAATTCTCAAATTGCTGCCCCAACTTAACTCACCTCAGCTCTTTTCTCTTTCAGCCTGTGATCAGAAAATTTGCCGTGAGTCCTGCATTTATTGTCTATCTTTTCCTTCTCTACTCACCTACACCTCTATACCCTGTGTCCCCCAAATCAAAACCCCCACGTACTCCATTTGGTGGTTCCCCCACCCCAAAGCTGTAGTATCTAGGGATATCTGACTTTTGAGGGCTTAGGAAAGTTGTTGCAACCTGCAATAAAAGTACTTTGGGTGGATGTTAAGATAGGAGAACCTATGTCCTAGTAACAAATCCCACATCTCAGTGGTTTAACAAAAGAAAGGTTTATTCCTTACCCAAATTCCATTGAGAGTTAAGCAGTTCTTGCAAGTGGTGACTCCAGAATCCAGGCTGCATCCACGCTGTGGCTTCTAAGCTAGCTTCACAAAGGAGAGACTAGGAATCCCCCAGGGACTTTTATGACCAGGCCTGAAAGTGGCGCTGCATCACTCTGCCCACTTTCCATTGGCCCGAACTCAGTCACATGGTTGCAACTATTGCAAAGGATCCTGGGAAATGTAATATTCCTATGTGACAAGAAGGGGAGTAGACAGATGAGTGAGTGGTCAGCCGGTCTGTGGCAGGGGCCTGCAAAATAGGAATAGAGAAGGGCAAATGTTCTGTTTGTAAACACCTACTTAATATGTATTTAGTTTTAATTAATGGTGTACAAGCAGTGTTGGGTCAACTGCACAGCTATAACTCACTTCAACTCTTCAATAATTACATAAAAAATATTTTTAATGTGAATCATCAGTACATTTCGCTCAGCTTACTCTGCTGCACTTGGGATCTCCAAATTCACAAGGGCCAAAGGACTCCATGTTCTCTTTCCCCTTCTGCCTTCCTGCCCCTCACCAGTCCCCTGAAAGCTGCCCTCACCCCACCCACTTCTCCCTCTTCCTTTTTCCAGACTTGCTAAAAGAAGATGTCTTGGACTGTTTACACTGCCTGAAGATCAGTCCCAAGTGTATCCCCAAAAAGTACTGTTTTGGTAAGTTCTTAGGGGTGAGGGAAGACATGGGACAGGTGCATGAGAGATGAAGACAGCCATGTCCCAGTAGAGAGGAGTTTTGAGGTCTCCCGTATGCAGCCTTGAATCCTGCCCTGAACACTTGCTTGCTTACAATGTGGCCCAGAAGTTCCTTCCACATTCTGATATTAACTTTACACCTGCTGTTAAATGGGAAGACTCCTGGGTAACTTTACAATGCCTATACAGTCACGCCTTGGTACTTGACTGCTTTGAAGCTCATTGAAGTTGGTACTCAATGCATTTTTGATGTGAAAATTTTGTCCCACACTTGTCATTTGGTTGGTACTTGTCACACCTCCTGGAACCAATTAACCACTGAGTACCAAGGTACCACTGCACTATTCCTTATGGGAAAATTTTGTTTGGCACTCGTCACACCTCCTGGAACCAATTAATGACAAGTATCAAGGTACCACTGTAAAGCCAGAATAACAGGTGCTAGAAAAACATTTTATTATTAGCCAGTGTCATACGTGGGGAGTCTAGAAGGATGTGCTTCATTTATTCAATCACTCATTCATTCATTCATTCAGAGATTTTAAAAAATACATCTCCTTAGAGCAAAGAAAATAGTACAATGAACACCCTTATATACAGTAGTCATGCTGGGCCTTTTCACATGCTGTTCCCTCTCTGTGTCACACTGGTCCTCTCATTCCCTCACTTCAACAAAGTCTCAGAATTTACCTCCTCAGAGGTGACTCCATGATTACACTCTCTAAAGTAGCACTTTCTGTCAAATTATCTTCACAATAACTTCCCTCTGCTTTTGCTTTACTTATTTATTGCTACAGTATTTTAAAAGAAATCAGGCATCATGAGATTTCACCCATTAATAGTGTGTGCCTCTAAAAATAAGGGTATTTTCTACATAACCACAATGCCATTCCCAAACCCAACAAATCTAACAACAATTCTTCAATATCAAATAATTCCAAGTCCCTTTTCCAACTTCCCTAATTGTTCCCAGAATACCTTTCACAGCTGATTCATTCAGATGGGAATCCAATGAAAAGACCTCTCATATTATTCAATGGTTAGGCTTTTTCCACTTCTTTTTAAATCTTGGTGTTTCTCTCATCATCCCACCCCACTCCCCACCCCCCATGGCACTGACCAACTGAAAAGAAGGGATTTATTTATCTGTTGGCTCCCGTAGGAGCTCTTCGCTATCACTGTGATGGGCTGTGTGGACTGTCAGTGCCTGGAGGGCAGAGATGTTTGGGATTCACAGCAGTATCCCAAGCAATTAGAATGTGTCTGGGACACAGAATTTGAGAAACAAATGAATGGAGAGTCAGACCCCAGGATTGGGCAAGGGCCACGTGGGAGTAGGGTGAAGAGGCTCAGGTTGCTGTGAGCAGTGAATGTGGTGCAAAGCCAAGGAAGGATGGTGCCGTGGAGGTCGAGCCTGTCTCCCCTCACCCCCGCACCCCCGCCCCAGTTGACAGGCAGCCCCGCATGGCCCTGCAGTATGAGGAAAACAGTGGATACCCACGAAACCAGACCGTGCTTGGCATCATCGTTTCTATATGTCTGGCAGTCTTCGTCTTGGGAGTTATTGTGGTTTCGTGAGTCAGCCCTGCCCTCTCCTGAGGCCCCCAAATTACCTCACTGAGCCCCCCCCCCCAAATGGCACTGCCCTGGATCCGTCATTGTGTTATTTGGTAGTCTCTCTAGTCTCTGTCTCTGTTTCTCTGGCTCCCCTTCCCTCTCCCCACCCCTTCTCACTCTTCTCTCTCTCTCATCTCCTCCCCTCCCCACCCAACCCCCATTCCCGGCTCCAGACCACATTATGTCTCTCCTGGGTCATCAGCACTTTTGCCATTGTGGGCCTCTTTCTTCATAAAAAACACTAAAATTTATACATGGTCTGACAGAAGTAATGCCCCAATGTCATAAGGCTTGCTTTGTCTCACACGAGATGGACAGCAATTTGAACGTTCCACCTAAAATGTCATATAGTCTGCTTGAGTGTGATCTCGGTTATGTTACATAATTACATGCTTATGATTTTGTGATAAAAGATTTGGGGTAGATCACCATCTCATAAAAACAGGGCATTGCTTCTGCTGGACTTTGTATTTTGTGAATGTGCTGGTTTAAAGGTAGATTTATTTCAAGCTGGATTCATTACTATATAGAGTATATATTGTCTTCTGCTTTTCAAGATATTTAAAATGAAAACATTTCCATGGCCCCCTGCACGGAGCAGTTGCCCTCACCATCCTCTCTGCACCTCTGTTTTTTCCTGCTTCTGCTTGTCCCACATTCAGACCCCTCCAGTCTCTCACTGCCTCTCCCACCTGCTCTTCACCCTCCTTTCCCTAAAGCCTCAGCTTCTCCATATTCAATCTTAGATAATCCCCATGCAGCCCTCTCAGGTGGGGGTGAGCATTAAGTCAGCACCTAGCACAGCAAATGCCTGCTCTCACTGTGGGCTCCTTCGGTTCTGACCCATGTCTGTCCCTTTCTGAAACTCTCCTTCTCTCTCTGCCTCTCCCACTGGGCCTTCTTCTCCCCTTTACTATCCCAGTTCCAATTCTGCCACCCCCTTGTCCCCTGCCCCCACCCCCCAGGCTCAATCTGTTCCTCTCAGTCCCTCTGCTTCTATCTCTGAATGTCTCCCCCCATCTGAGTCTCTGTTTCTGACCCCCATCCCACAAGCCCCAAAGACTCCCTGTCAGCCCCTCTCTGCTTCTTTACGTCTCTTCTGCTGGTGCCACCCTCCCTCCCAGTACCTTTCCCACAGCGCTCTCCCCATCTGCCATGTTTGAACCTCTCCCCCTCTCTTGGCCTGGTCTTCATCTCTGTCTTCCCTCTCCCATCTCTGGGTTTCCCTTTCTGTCTTGAATTGTGTTTCACTCTCCCTTGACCTCTGGCCCAACTTCTTTTGCCTCTCGGTCTCTATTCCAGAACTCTCTCGCTGCTCTCTCCCACTTTCTCCCTGGGTATTCGTTTCCTATTGCTGCTGTAACAAATGACCACAAACTGGGTGGCTTAAGGCAACAAATTTATGCTCTCAGGGTTCTACAAGCCAGAAGTCCAAAATCAAGGCTTTGGCAGAGTTGGTTCCTTCTGGAGGTTCTGAAATAATCTATTCCATACCTGTCTCCTACCTTATGGTGACAGCTGGCATTCTTTTTTTTTTTTTTTTTTTTTTAAGATTTATTTTTGGGATAGCCGGGATGGCTCAGCGGGTTAAGTGCTTGCTTTGAAGCCCGGAGGACCCAGGATCGAATCCCGGCTCCAGCGCAGGCGGACCCACATGCTGAACTGGGGTGTGCTTTCGGAATGCGGTGAGGCCCCCAGTTCAGTTCAAAATAAGTAAATAAATAAGATTTATTTGTATTGTTTTTGAGAGAGACAGAGACAGAGAGAAGGGGGAGGGCCCAGAACAGTCTCCATAGTTGCACATCATCGGTTTTTCCACATAGTTTCATTCCACAGGTGGGCGGGGCTGCACAGGGCAGGAACTGGGCCGGGGACTCACCCCGGTGAGAACTGAACTGGGGGCACTCCCCAGTTCAGCATCCCAGGGCCGGGATTCGATCCTCGGTCCCAGGGGCTGCAAAGTGAGCACTTAACCCACTAAGCCATCCCAGCTTCCCCTTCAGCTGGCATCCTTGACATTCTTTGGCTCATGGCTCCCCTCCAATCTCTGCCTTAGTCTTCATATGCCTTTTTCCTCTGTCTGTGTCTCACGTCTCCCTTTCCTTTCTCTTATAAGGACGTCAACCAGCCTTTTAACATAGGGTCCAGCCTAAATCCAGAATGATCTCATTTTACTTTAAATTAATTATGTCTGAAAAGACCCTTTTCCAAACAAAGTCACATTCACAGGTACTGGGAATTAGGACTTGGATATAATTTTTGGAGGACATAGTTCAACCCAGTACACCCATTTCTCTCCTTTCCTTATTTCTCTCTCTCTCTGCCTTTCCCTTCTCTGAGTTTCCTCCTGTATTTTTCGACTCATTCTGTTTCCACATTTTACCCTCATTCCAGTCCCAACTTTTCACTCCTCCCTCCTTGTGTACCAATACTGATTGTCCGCGAACCGTGGAAATCTGCCCAGAGACCCATGAGGGCTGAGCCAAAAAAGGCCAATGATTGGAGGGATCTTAGGGGGTGAGGGTTGGTGGACCTGGAGCGACCTGAAGTTCTTCTAACCTCCGGGCCTTTTTCTCTCTGACCAGGGCTATTGCATACCGGCAAAACCGGAAACTTCTACTACAGTAAGGTGGTGGTTTGGGAGTTTGTAAGGAGAAAGGAAAATAAGTTTAATAAAGTTTATAACAAATTCCTCAATGTCTCCATCAGTTTCTGGAGGACCCTCCCCTCAACTGGTGTCCAGCTCTGGGCACCTGACTGGGAGTTCCTCAAGGGTTGGGACCAGGTGTCATTCATATGTAGATGCCAAGAGGAATAAGATAAGAATGCTTGCCCCAGAGCAGGAACTCAGTAAATATTTATTAAGTAAATGAGGGTAGTTGTGCGGGGGGGGGGGGCGCGCGACAAATACAGTGTCAATCCGTACACGAAAGGGCTTTAAATGCAAGGGAAAAGGAGCTTTGCAGGTTTTCCTGGGGTCTGAGATTAAAACCTCAAATATCTTATGGGTCCAGGTAAATAAAGTGAACAACTGCAGGTTCCATTCACAGAGGATAAAAAATACTCTGGTCTATCCTATTGCAGTTGTGGTGAAATAGCAGCCCCAGTGTTTTCAGATCTTCAGATTTTTCAAGAGAACCCAGGAATTCAGATTTTTTTTCATGTAAAATCTCTCCATTAAAGTAGTGTTGGCAACTAATTTTTTTCAAATACTGCAGACCAACCAAAACACGTTTTGCTACCATTGTGGGGTGATGGGGAAACATCTGGGACTGGGTATTGGTATATCAGATATAACAGCAAAGGATGTTCTGCGTGTTGATGGATCCTGATGGACTCCCTAATTAACTACATTTCCCAGAAACCTCTGCCTCCCTCAATAAATCTGTTGCCATAAATACTACCACCACCCTTGTCAAAATACCAGTTTTGTGGAGCGCGGTTTGAATGAAGAGGTTTTGAAAAGGTAGAGCAGAGGCTCCAACATCTTCAGTAAACCTGCTCCAATAGAGAGGATTCTGAGAATGGTAGTTTCCAGACTGCCCACTCTCCTCTCCTCTCCTTCTCTCCCTCCCCTCTCTTCTTCTCTCTTTTTCTTTTCCCTCCCCCTGCAGACTTTCCTTACGGCAACACACACTGGCCACCTTTACAGTAAAACACCCCCCCCCCCCCCCGTGCTCATGACGTCATCGGTACCTGCTAGCGGACAGGGGGCGGGGCTACTGCAGACTTCAAATATACTCTACTTCAATCTCATAAACTGGTGGCCACACAGAAACCCAGTCTAGGAAAGGCTCTAGCTTGGGGGTCGCAAGCTCGTGGCTCCGAAATGCTTCTTGCTTGGGTAGCAGTGTTATTTTGGTTTTGAAAATGTCTTCACACTACTGGTCCAGCCACTCCCTTAACTTCCTGGGAATTTCCTGGGAGCAGTGCAGTAAACGGATAATTAAATTGTGCGTCAAGTATAGTGTGATGAGAGCTCCTGGAGAGCGCAAAGTCTGGGACGGGAGAGACAGTCCCCAAATAATTACAATACAACAATGATATCAGCGCTAGGATACTGAAACGTTCCTATGGGAACTCAGGGAGGGAGTAGCCACCTCCTACGTGGCTGCGCCTGGATGAGAATAGGGGGAAGTTTCGCACAGGAGTGGTTGTAAGAGCTTGTCCCTGCAAGAAAAGTAGTTTTCTAAAAGAAGATGAGAGAAAGGACATTCTGAACAGAAGGGACAGCAAATACAAAGGTCAAGAGGTGACAACTATTAATAGATTATTTTTAATAATATTGATAGCAAACACATAGATTGTGTTTTCTGTCACATATTGTTCTGATGGCTTTACTTATGTCAACCTATTCAAATCTCATAGCCCAATGAAGGGGGTCTTTATTTTCTCCTTATGTACAATGAGAAAATGGAGGCACAAAGAGGTTAATGACTTTTATTTTCACACACCAAATAAGTGGGATTAGCTGTTATTCTATGTGGCCTTTGTTACGGGGTCCAAGAGTAATTGAGCACTTACTACCTGCAAAGTACTGTGCTGATTGACCGGTATACAATATCAAACTGAAGCCTCGCCAAGGTTTTGGGAGATGGTTGTCAGAATAGGTTAGTTATAGAGGATTCTGGCCTTGCAACCGTGAGGTCTGGGGATCAAATCCTGCCCCGGCCCAGGCAAACCCTGATGCTGAACTGTGGCACCCAACTGGTGACCACCTCCCATGAGGGAGGCCTCCAGTTCCGTCCCTCCCCATGTGGCCCTACATCCACCTGCGTGGAATAAAACCATGTCAAAAAAATTAATGATGTACAACTATAGAGGCTGCTCTGGGCCCTCTCTCTGTGTGTGTCTCTCTCACCTCTCAAACAATAAAATAAATATTTTAACAAATGAACAAAAAAGAATAGTTATGCTACAACACCAGACACCTCCCACCGCCCTCCTCCATCCCAACACCCCAATAGCTCAGTGGCTTACAACAGTGAAAGTTGACTTCTCATTCGTATGACATGCTGATCACAGGGCAGATGAGGCTCTACTCCATGCAACTTTGACTTGAGAATCTTGACTGACAGAGTAGCTTCTGTTTGGGGCATCCCCAGTAATCATGACATAAGGAAAAGGGACAGAGTGAACTTGGGGACAGTAAAACCTAATGGTTGTACATATGGCATGGGCCTGAATTCAAGTTCTGCCTCTGTCCTTGACTAGCTCTATACCTTGAGTGAGTTACATAAATCCTCCCTCTTGGTGTCCTTGTCTGTAAAATAGGGGAGCAGTACCTTCTTTTCAGGGCAGTCATGCAAGTTAAATAAGCTCAATGACACATGTCACTTTCATCTGCATTTCATTGGCTGAAGCAAATAGCACAGTTGCAATCGAGTTCATATAGCATCTGAAAGAAGGGTTCTGATTGGTTCTGCCTGAGTCTTGGGCCTACTCTTTGAACCAACCACTATTGCCAGGATTAGGGTACCTGATAAAGATATGGCTACAGGCAGTTACGACCCTGTGTGATATGTGTGGTTAATGATGACAGCCTACCTAGAGCATTGTATGAGCTCAGAAGAGGGCCTCTAATCCAGTCTGGCAATCAGGGAGGGCATGTGGATGAGGTGTCACCTTGGCTGTAATTTGAAAAATAAGAACCAATGGAGTAAAAGACATGAATGTGACCAGCGAAGGCAGAGAGTGAGGTGGACTGTTCCGAATAGAGAGAACAGAGAATACAGAAGCCTAGAGGGGACAGAGAGATAGAAGTAGTTCTTCATGGCTGGCATGCAGGGTGGGATGTAGGAGTATTTTTATTTCATTTTGGCAACGGTTCATCTAGCTTTTACTCATGTGCATACCTATATTTTATATCTTTATAAACATGAAAGCTATATAATTTTGTGATTTTTGTTCTTTTAGTATTCATTTGCAAGCATTTTCCCATGTTTTCACATGGTCATCATAATTATTTTAGGCCTTGATAACATTTCAAGGGCAGGATGTACCTCCATTTATGTAAGCAATCCCTTGAGTCCATATAATTGAAAATAATTTTGTTACTTTGTTTCTGACTGGAGATGGCCTTCCTCCAAGTGATAATTCAGGGACCTAGGCTCCTTCCATCTGCAACATGTGACTTCCAGAATCATATGCTTTATCTGCATCAGCAGAAGGAAAAATACTGTGAAAAGTGACAAGTGGGAGGTTTTAAAGAGCCCAGTATGGGCATGGCATGCATATCACTTCTACTCATATTTTATTGGTCAGAACTTAGTTACATGGCCACCCCAAACTACAAGGGGGCTGGAGCTGTAAAATGTAGTCCAGCTGAGTGTACAGGAGGTACAGAAAAGGATTTGGAGAAGAGTTATCCAGTCTCTGCCACACATTAGTCCAATGTGGGATAATAAAGAAGAAAACCTAAGTGCAGAGAGTGGAAGAGCCTGCCTGAGATCACTGAATGATTGAAAACTATTAGGCAAAGATGGCACTAAAATCCAAATAATCCTTTTTTTAGATTCTTCATAATTTGTATTTGAAAAGAGAAAACCTATTGGTCTTTAAAATTTTAATTTCTAATAATATTTTTCAATAGTTGACATATAATATTATATTAGTTTCAGGTATACAATATAGTGATTAGACATTTGTATACCTTACAAAGTGATCATACCAGTAAGTTTAGTACCCAATTTGACACCATACATAGTTATTACAATATTATTGACTATATTCCCTATTTTGTTCCTATTGATTTTTATTGATTAATTTTGCACCAGTAATATTACAGAATTATCTTATTGTTTATATTAGCATTTCAGTTGAGTCTCTGATTTCCAAGATATCAGTCAATTTCAAAGAAGGATGAAAACCTGGACTTAGTTACAATGATGTTATTTCTTTCTCTTCTCTAATTACATTGTTAGTTCTTCCCAAAGTGGTAATTGTGGATATTTTGTTTTGTTTCTGATTTTTTTTTTTTTTTTTTTGAGAGAGAGAAAGTGTCCTTAATGGCAGAAGAAAATCTGGTACCAAACAATGCATTGGTTGTCAGGTCTCTTTAGTCTCTGTTCACCTGAAACAGTTACTTCTTCAGTTTTTCTTTGACCTTTATGATGTTGGCAATCCTGAAAATTACAGACCATCTATACTTCTGGAATGTCCCTCAGTTTGGATTTGCAAAATGTTAGCTTTTTGGATTTGCTCGTGGTTAGATAAGATTTAGGTTATACACTTTTGGCAAGAAAACCTTAGGAATGATGATGTGTCCTTCTTATCGGATCAGGAGCCCTTGATTTTGGTTTGCCCATCACAGCTCATGTCAACTTTGATCAGTTGGCTAAGGTGGTGTCTGCCAGGTTCCTCCACCCTAAAGTTACCCTCTTCTTTTTATAATAAATGACTTGTGGGAATAGGGTTAAGACTCTATAAGACTCTATTCCTCATTTCTTTTTCAAAATTTTACCGGCTGGTTTCAACTTTCAGATGTGTGCATTCCTGCATAGCTGGGTTGTCTGGGAAAAATCCAGCCATTGTCAATGTAACAAGAATAGTTACATGGCTGGATACTTTCCAGACAGCCCTGGTATGTGCTGGCTGTTTCCCTGGAAACACATGTAAGGCTCTGAGTCTTGCTATTTCTGGACTGTGTTAGTTTCCCATTGCTGCTGTAACAAATTACCACAAACTCAGTGGCTTTAAACAATACAGGCATGACGGGATGGTTCAGCAGGTTGAGTGCTCGCTTTGCAACCCTAGGGTCCAAGGATCAAGTCTTGGGATCAAGCCTGTGTAGACCCATATGCTGAACTGGGTTATGGCCCCCAGTTCAATTCTCACCAAGGTGAGCTTCCCATGTGGGAGGCCCCCAGTTTGGCCCCAGCTCGTGTGGGCATGGCTCCCATGTGGGAGGCTCCCTGCCCCATTCCTGCCCTGTGCAGCCCCCACCCACCTGTGTGAAATGAAACTATGTTGAAAAACTAATGATGTACAACTATGGAGACTGTTCTGGGCCCCTCCCCCTTCTCTCTGTCTCTCTCTGTCTCTGTCTTTCTCTCTGTCAAAAACAATAAAACATACATAAATAAATCTTTAAACAATACAAATATATTCTCTTCCAGTTCTGGAGGTCAGAAGTCTGATATGAGTTTCACTGGGCTGAAATCAAGCTGTCAGCAAAGCATGCTCCCTCCAAGAGGCTCCAGGGGAGAATCTGTTTTCTTGCCCTTTCCAGCTTCTAAAGGCCACCTGCAGTCCTTAGGTGTGCCCTCTTCCTCTTCAAAGCCAGAGGTATAGGGCTCACCCAGATAATCCAGAATAATCTTCTCATCTAAAGATGCTTAACTTAATCCTATTGCAGTGCATTCCAGAGATACCTTTTGGATCCACAATTCCAGCAGTCCTCAACCTTTTTGGCACCAGAGACTGGTTTTGTGGAAGACAATTTTTCCACGGACCAGGGGTTAGGGGGTGGTTTTGGGTTGATTTGAGCTTATTACATTTATCGCACACTTTATTTCTATTATTACTACACTGTAATACATAATGAAATAATTATATAGCTCATCATAATGCAGAAGTAGTGGGAGCCCGGAGCTTGTTTTTCCTTCAACTAGACAGTCCCGCCTCAGCTCTACCTCAGATCATCAGACACTAGATTTTCACAAGGAACGCACAACCTAGATCCTTTGCATGCTCAGTTCATAATAGGGTTCGCACTCCTATAAGAATTTAATGCCGTGGCTGATCTGACGGGAGGTGGAGCTCAGGCAATATTGTGAATACAGATAAAGCTTGGTTCCCTCACCCCCAGCTCACGTCCTGCTGTGCGGTTGGGTTCCTAACAGGCCACGGACCGGTACCGAAGAGATTGGGATGGCCCAATCTCTGTGGCCGGGGGTTTGCAGACCCCTGCACTATTCAGCCCAGCACCTGGTCTATGCCTGAGCCTATCTCCACCACCAGGTAGGGGGTGGAACTGCTTCTCAGTCATTTCTACCTTTAGAACCCCAAGTGGAGCCTATCACTCACTTGAGGCCCAGTGTATGTTTGATGAATGAATCGGGATAACCACAGTCTGGATACCAACTCCTCTTTGGCAGGAATTAGGAAACTATTTCAGCAGATAGAAACTTTCTTCAAGCAACATAATTAGCAGGAACCTAGGATCCTTAAGCAAGATTTGTAAGACAGATAGAAGAAACTGCAAAATGTGATCTATCCATATAGTAGAATATTCAGCCATGAAAATAAATTAAGCACTGGGACATTCTATAACATGGATGTACCTTCAACATGTTATGTTAAGTGAAAGAAGCCAGACACAAAAGGCCACATATTGTATAATTCATGTATATGAAGTGACCATAATAGGCATCCACTGAGACAGAAAGATGAGTGCTTATCAGGGGCTAGAGTGGGGAGAGAGGAAGAACAAGAAGAGCTGGGGGTGAGGGGTTAACAGTATAGAGTTTCCTTTTAAAGTGATGATGAAAATGTTTCGGAACTAGATAGTAGTGATGGTTGCCCAACACTGTAAATGCACTAAATGCCTCTGAATTGTATACTTTAAAACGGTTAAAATGGTATATTTTGTGTTATGTATATTTTACCACAAAAAGAAAAATTATAAGGGAAAAAAAGGGGGGTTGGTTCTGCAGCCAAACTTCTGGATTCGAACCCTCTATGACATTTGAGATCTCTATGACCTTGACAAAAGCCTTGACCTCTTGTGCCTCAATTTCCTTATGTGGAGATAACTGTATTACTTCTCTGAGAGCTGTCATGTGAGTGCAGTGAGCTGAACCTCCTGATTGCTAGTGGTGGCTGTTACAGAATGGGGACCTCAGGCAGCCTGTCCTGAGCCTTTCCTCCTGCTTTTAGGAGACCAGGGCCTTGTCTGTCATAAGGCTTCTTTGGCAAAAGGTCTGTTTGTCTGGGCCAGAACTGACCCCAATTTTCTGTTCCCGTCTCCTCCAGGTCTGCAGAGTCAGGCTTCGTCTTTTCTCCTAGGGATGCATACCAGAGACTCAGCAATGGCCACCAGGACCCTGACGACTAAGTACCAGGTGAGGTTGGGCTCCCTCTTCTCAGAGACGACTTTGTGGACCTGAGAGGGCCATCCCAATCTGTGCCTGTGGCCCGATGCCCCTCCCATTAGTGGGAGAGAGGCTATGATGGGAGGAGCTTTGGGTCTGGGAGGGGTGAGGAGAGGGGGAGTAGGGGCAGGATGCTCTGAGCCTGAACATTACGACGTTGTACTAAAATCAATTACCTAACACTTAACAGCCTTTTAGTTAGCAGATGAAATGGGCTGTGGTTTATTTTGTTTCACCCCCAAGCCTTATCCTTGGAGTCAGGAATGGGGGTTGGGATCAGAGTTGGTGTCTGGAATTGAGTGCAATTTAGAAATATGTAGCTCTTATACACAATGGCTTAATAGCATTTTTTTTTTTTTAATGTTTCTTAGGACTGCCAGATGTGTAGGGAAGGCACTGCACAGGGTGCCTCATTTCAGTGACACGATTTGCGCCTTATACCTCATGCACTGGTATATTTCTTACGGCAATGTTCACACAGATTGTCTTAAACTGTCATACACTAAAATAACTGGTGTATTATAACAATTTTCCAACAGATAGCAGTAAAGAGTAGACTTTCTAACAATGTGCCTGTGAGCTAGCTCGTGGCTGCCCTAGACTTTTTCCATTCCTGTGGACCCATTTGATTCAGTCATCCCCAATCTGCCGAGTCAGAATGTTCCAGCCCAGGGAGCAAGTGGTAGGCTCTTGGCCCACAGCCTCTCCCACCCCAGAGTTCTGGAAGGATGTGCCCCTCCACTGTGTAATATTGACCCTTGCAGGAATCAGTGACCTTCATGGATGTGGTCGTGGACTTTACCCTGGAGGAGTGGGGCTGGCTGGGGCCTGGCCAGAGGGAGCTGTATTGGGGGGTGATGCTGGAGAACTACCAGAACCTTCTTTGACTAGGTGAGGCCCCACCCCTGCCTCCACAGGAAGAGAGGCATGATGTCCCCTTCTGCCCTCATTTCCTTTGTGCCCACCCACTGCTTAACTGTGGGTGGTCACTAGTGTCATGTGTTACCCTCACCGGTCCTTCCTGGCTGGCATCTGCTATCTCTCTCTCCACCAGCCTGTTGTAGAGTTCCAGCATCCCGGGGGCCCTTGGGTCCTCTGCCTGTCCCTCAAAATCTTCAGCCTGTGTCCCGCCCTCTTTTCATGCTTGCCTCTCCATGCTGGAATGCCTGTTCTGGAATCCAAGACTCCAGGTGCCCCTCTAATGTCCTCTGGTCAACAGGCTCCATCCTGGAATCTTCTCCCCAGAGTATGTAAAAGTTCCCAAAACATGCCTCCCGAGTTCCACACGTGTCCACCTTGCTTCCTGAACCCATGCAAGGCCCCCCACTTTCACCAAACCTACCTTGAGTTCAGAGTCTCCACACTGACCTGCTCTTCCTGCTCTGTGTCCCCATCTTTGGTTGACCCCATGTCCCCCAGGCTTCCTGGGCACCATCCGCACCTTCTACCTTACTGACAGCCCATCAGGCCCCAGCCCTGTCCCACACTGCCACCTGACTCAGCATGTCCCCTCCTATATGTCCCCACAGCCCCACTCTGCTCAAGCCTCATCCTCTGCCCCAGGCTGCACTCGAGCCTCCTCTCTGCTCTGTCTTTCCTTCTTACATCTCCTTTTCCTTTTCCTTCTCATTTCCTTTTTCTGGCTCCTCTGTCTCTCCTTTTCTCTGTAAGATATGGTGATGTGAAGTCTCATCCTCAGCTCTTCTCACTCACACTTTGAATGGATGAACTCTGTCCCCCTGAGCTCCACCCCCCTGGGAAGGTCCTGGTGTCCATTTTCCTTATCCCCACAGAGCTCACCAGGGCCCCCAGACCCACTCCTCCTTGGGTCCCCCATCTCTATCCAGTCACCAGGCCAGTCCTGGGTGCTGCTTTTACCAGCTCCTTCATACCCTTATGTGACCTGGCACCTGCCAGCCTCCTCAGTTCCATCACCTTTTATTCTTTCCCTTCCTCAGTCTTCTCCAGTCCCAGGAAGATTTGTCTTCAAGGTGGGAACGGTCAGCATGTTTGTCTGCTCATCAGAATGATCAAGGGAGAAGTATGAGCTTTCTAGGGCTGCTGTAACAAACTACCACAAACTTGGTGCCTTAAAACAGCAGAATTGTATTCTCTCACAGTTCTGGAAGCCAGAAGTGAGAAATCAAGGTGTGGGCAGGGCCATGCTCCTTCTGAAGGCTCTAGGGGAGAATCTGTGCCTGCCTCTTGCAGCTTCTAGAGCAAGCTCTTCCAGCTCATGGCCTGTGGGCCGCATGTGGCTCAGAACAGCTTTGAATGCGGTCCAACACAAATTCATAAACTTTCTTAAAACATTATGAGATTTGTTTTGTGGTATTGTTTTAGCTCATCTGCTATCATTAGTGTTAGTGTGTTTTATGTGTGACCCAAGACAATTCTTCATCCAATGTGGCCCAGGAAAGCCAAAAGATTGGACACCTCTGTTCTAGAGGCTCCTGGCAATCCTGGTGTTTCTGTACCTGCTCACCCCAGCCTCTACCTCCAGCCACATGGCCTTCCCCCTCCATGTGTCTATATTGTCTCCCCTCTTATAAGGACACATGTCATTGGATTTAGGGCCCACCCTCATCCAGTAGGACATCATCTTAATTACACCTGCAAAGTCCCTATAAATTAGGTCCCATTCTAGGTTCCTGTGAACATAATTTTTGGAGGACACTGTTCCATCCACTATCAGGAAAAGAAATTAATGATCTTAAAGGCAGCAGGCATGAAAATTCAAAATAAACAGATGTAATTGATTTTAGTATTTTGTTTCATCCCATCTATCCAAAATACAATTATTTCAGCACATGTCCAAATCATAATCAATATAAAATTAATTAGATGATTTATATTTTTCTTCATATTAAGTTATTCAAGGTGCACTGTATTTTGCACTCCGCTTGAACAGCACAGAGTCAGAGCCTTAAACAGTGATGCCAGGGCCCAGGCTCTCTCTAGAAGGTAGTAAGCACTCGATAAATGAATCTTGCATTGACCATTAGTGTCTAATCATTAGGTACCCACTGTATGCATCGCCTGCAGACCCAGGGCCTGAGGACCAGCCCTGAGGCCTCCCGTGACCATGGCACCTAAGGCCAAGTCTCATGTCTTTCTCAGGGGCAGGGCTTCCTGGGCCCAAACCTGATGTGATCTCCCGTCTGGAGCAAAGGGAAGAACCCAGGATGAAGGAGACAGAAGCTTGGCAAGTTACCTGTCCAGGTGAGTGAGGATGTCTAACAGGTACAAAGCATCTTTTTACCCCATCTGTCATAATTAGGGACAGTCACTCAAGAATGAGGCAGTGTAACACATAGGCTATTAGTGTGGGCTCTGAGTTCAAATCTCAGCCCCACCTTTTCCTGGCTCTGTAACCTTTGACCAAGTCATTCAGATTCTCTGTGCCTCAATTCCCTCATCTGCAAAATGGGGTCAATAAAAGTGCCTAGGTTTGAGAGGAAGAAATACACAGTCACCCCCCAACCCTGGTCAGAATTGGCTACACTGGTTGTCATTATGATCATTTGTTAGGATTCACCTATGTAAAGACCTAGAAGTAGACCTTATCTGTAAAGTGGGGACATTAATAGTATCCACCTCGCTGAATTTTTTTGAGGAGTAAATTAGTTAATAGAACAAGCTTAGAACAATGTCTGGCACATAGTAAGCATTTAATAAATGTTACCTACTGCAATAATAATAATTGTTCTATTACTATTATTGTATTTACCTGATGTATTAGTCAGGACTCTTTTGTAAAATAACTTAAGCAAAATTAGATTTTTTGACCCAGTAAGTGGAAGGTGTGGCAATGCAAAACTTTAGGCAAAGTGCATCTAAAGCCATAAATGGTATTATCAGGGCTCACTGTTCCTCTCTCCTTCCCTTCTTCCCCACGCATGTTGATTCTTTTTCTAGCTTCAGTCTGTCTTCAGGCCTTCCCACGTGGCAGTCAGTATGGCTGCCTACAGTCTAAAACTTGTGTTCTTCCTAGCAACACCATATATCAACTCAAGAAAGACTCTGGTTGGCTCTATTTGGATCTTGACCCAATTACTGTATTATGGCCTATGGGAAGGGAGATTCTATTTGGCTAGCCTGGGTCTTATGGGGTGAGTGGTGGAAGAGACTATGATAAAAGCCTAACCAAGGGGAAGCAGGGATGGCTCAGTGGGTTGAGCGCTCACTTTGTAGTGCCTAGAACCGGGGATCGGGTCCCGGCCCCAGCCCGTGCGGAACCATATGCTGAACTGGGGAGCTCCCCCAGTTCAGTTCTCTCTCTGTCTTTTTCTCTGTATCTCTCTCTCTCTCTCTCTCTCTCTCTCTCTCTCTCTCTCTCTCTCTCTGTCAAAAATAAATAAATTAATTAATTAAAGCCTGACCAAGACTACAAGGGAACGGGGAAACCGGGATGGCTCAGTGGGTTAAGTGCTCACTTTGCAGAGCTGGGGACCAAGGATCGAATCCCAGCCCTGGCCCGTGTGGACCCATATGCTGAACTGGGGAGTTCCCCCCAGTTCAGTTCTCTCTCTGTCTCTGTATCTCTCTCTCTCTCTGTCAAAAACAATAAAATAACAAATAAATAAATAAATAATAATAAAAAAAAGACTACAAAAGAAGGGTCACAGTGACTTTTCAAAGTCAGGGATGCTAAGGAGACATGGAGGATATATCTAAAATGTCTGAATACAAACCCTCTTCTCTGAGGG